>JABUQX010055104.1:17500-30000 GCA_015478945.1 Trachelipus rathkii
TATATATATATTAATATATATATATATATATATATTATATATATATAAATCAACATTTCATATACTTATTTTCTATATAGTATATATAGCTATTCTACAGTATTTAACATTGTAGTATATAGTATATAGTTTGTTTATATGCGTGTGGATATGGTGGGTGTAGACGCTAAGAAGATTATATTAAAGTTTAGATCTGATCGAAATACATATTGCCGCGTCGTTAATGTGTGGGGTGCTTTATTTTATCCTTTTTATATTCTTTCAAAGTGAGCGAAATAGTTGTTCACAAGATCGCAGTATTAAAGACATAATATAATATGTATATGCATTAAAAAAGTTTAAAACTTACTCTCATATTTCTATTTTCCGACTATTATATCATTTATATATATTATAAATAATAGTTGTATGATATATATGTTAGATTACTCAGATATTGTACAGTATATATATATAGTATATATATATAAGTATATGAATATATAAGGCAGATATATATAAGAATTATTGAATAGTAAATATTTGCAACTCATATGAAGTACTATAGATAAGTGTAGCTGAATAAAAGAAGTAGAAAGTCAAGTATACGTCATATAGGCATAGCTGAGAATACACTAGTTATATATCTATCCTTATGGAGTTGTACTATATAATATATGTTTCATATATAGTACATAGTACAATAATAATTTCGTTAATGTATTACATAATACATTTGGAAAACAGCCCCTAATATTGGCTCACTACTCAGTATAAGGTATATATATATTATATAATATATATATATATATATATATATCTAATATCTATATATATATATACTAGTATATATATATAGTAATATATAATAATATATATATGTATGTATGTATAGCACAGAAACATGTAATTACAGGGACTTTCCTCCGTACCTTATCGACGAGTGGTGCTTTTGAAAATAATCAATAAAGAAACCTCTGGCAGCTATATAAACTGCGGGGGAGACAGATATCACGTTAAAAATTTAATTTTATGATTTTGGGAATATCAAATTAGGAGATTGCCCACGCAAGCTGGTGCAATTCTTTTCAGGATAATCTCTCCTTGCCACGCTCTATGATTATCTGTTTTCTTTCGATGTAGACGGTATAGCTTTCGGCATTTTGCTTATGATCGCCTAGTTTCAGTTGAAGAAGTTATGATTTGTGTTAGCAATTTTTTGATAATTTAATGCCATAATAATAATAATATTTAATAATAATAATATAATAAGATATATAAAAATGAATAATAATAATAAAAATGATAAAGATAAAGTATATAAAAGTATATAATAATATATAATAATTCAACTAATCAGAGAACTAATAATATTATAAATATAATAATCAATAATCATAATAAGAGTGCATAAGATTAATATAATAATAATATGAAATGATGGATCAGAATAGTTAGATAAATATTGAAGTAATAAATAATAAAGTTTAAAGTAATATAGAATAATAAGCAATATAATATTATATTAATAAATAATATAATGAATAATAAGATAATAATTAATTATATTAATAATAATAATAATAAAATGATATATCACCATAATAATAATATAATAATATAATGAGTTAATAATATAATAGAAATCAATAATAATTTATAACACGAATCATCATGAATAATAATAATCTATAATAATAATGAAATAATAATAATATAATAATAATAATAATATAATAGATATAATAATAATAAAAATACATAATAAATAGATTAGTTTCAAATAATAATAATAATCAATAAAGTACTCATATGAGTATGAATAAATACATACAATAATAGATAATAATAATAATAATAAGATAATGCATAATCACTGATCTAATAATACATCAAGTAATAGATCGCTAAATAATCCAAATGAGTAATACACTATGAGTAGGGATAAGATGATAATGGGATTAATGATAATCGATCCACTAATAAATAATAATAATAATCAAGACAGTGCAATAATATAATAATAAATTGTATAAAATATTATATATATAATTTTGTAATCTATATCTAGTGATAATGATAGATTGATAATAATAATAGTTAGAATAATCGATTGAATAAGTATAAAATAATAATAATAATAATAAATTAGAATATATATATCAATGAAAATAATAATAATAATAATAATAATAATAATAAATGAATAATAAATAATAATTTGCAGTTAATAATAAAATAATAATGAATAATATATAATATAATAGATTATTAATTATTAAATACTAAATTAATTAATTATTAAGTAACAACAACTAATTATTTAATGAATAAATAAAATACGTAATACAAAGATCACATCGAATCAAATGCTATAAAGAATATTAATTGAATTTTCATAACTTTTTTCAAGGATATTTTCCTCTTAATTAAATGTTTTATGTACTTTTATTATGGTATTTAATTATTTTACGTAAGTTTAAACGAAAATGGAACGTTCGTCACTCATACGTTGATATATATAATTTATATATTTACCACCGTGCTAAACCATATACATATATATACTTATACGTACTCATTATTATATAAATAACTATATTAGCTGATATACTCACTTACTATATGCAGTAGGTGATTACTACTGGCCCTAGCATATATAATATACGGTGATATGTATATGATTGGTTTTATCTATATTATAAGGGAGGTTTCGATTGCAGTTGGTTCAATAAATGGGATTATAATAGATTCATTTTATAGTTTACGTTTGGCTCTTGGGCTGGGACCCCTTTTCTGCTATTGTCATTCATATACCGCGATGAACGATCCGTAGAACATTCATATATAAACTTCTGGGATGACACACGGGACCTGCATCCGCATGCTGGAGAGATCACGGGTTGTTTATTCTACAAATCAAATATATTAATATATATTTTATATACTGATATATAACTATGTCATAAATATAGTTAAAAGTATAAGAAAAACTAACTAGATAAAAATAATTATATATAGTAAAGTATAGATATATATAGGATATCTATAAAATATTAATATATAGTACATATATAGTTATAAGTAATACTATAGTATATATATATAGTTAGTTTTATAATAAGAGGGAGTATTTGTATATATATAAATATTACGATATATAACTAAGTTTATATATGAAATATATAAGAATTTATATGTATATATATAAGTTTGATAGTCGAGGCTAGTTTGGATTAGGCGTAGTATATATACTCAGATAGCCTAAGGCTACTCATATATATTATACTATAGTGTATATTAGTATCATATAATAGATATATATCTATATATAGTAATAGTATGATAGTATATATATGATATACTCACTCACTCACACCTTAGTACTACTACACATCACGTATATATATATATATTAAACTGTCTTTTTGGATTTAGAACCTGGAGTCCTTCGCGTTTATATTCAAGTAGTTTTACGCACCAGACACGATGAGGCAGAAGAAATCTTCCAACTTTGACATAATTCTCTCTTCTCAGCTTTGCAGAGCTTGCCCCGCTAACACTCGGGTCAAGGATCGAAAAAGGCTCACACTGTAGAGTATTCTTCTTAAGTGAGGGGCTTTTGCTCAATCGTGTTCTGTTGTTAAATCAACGTGCACAACAAAGCGGGGGCCGGGTTTCGAGATCCACAATTAGAGATTAATAACATTTATACATTGTTTATTAATAAACTAAGTGTGTGTTAGCAGTTTTAACATATATAATATATATATTATAATACTATCTATATATATATATATATATATATATATAATATATATATATAAATATATATATATATATATTATTATATATATAATATATATGAGTCTATATATATATATATAACATATTATATATATATATTTATATTATACTTTATATAATATATATATATATATATATATATATATTATAATATATATATATATTATATAGTATATATATATAGTTCATATATAATAATATATTATATTATAGTATATTATAATATATATATATAATATATATATATATTATATATATATATATATATATATATATATATATATTTACTATTATATTACGGTATATATATTATATATATATATACTATATATATATATATATATATTATATATATATATACTACTATATATATTACTTAGGGAAATTCAGAGGTATACTAGATGAGTTGAATTATAGGATAATGCTAGGATAAATGAGTATATAATTTAAGATGAGTAAGTATATATAATATATATAATAGTAATAATGAATGGCAATAATTATATGTAGCAAGTTACGATTAGATTAAATACAAATGTTATTACTATAGCAAACTGAATTTAAATTATCATAGGAACTGGGTTGGGCGACGCACGGGTGGGTTTGCAAGTGCTGTGTCGAGAGATAGTGAGGCTTACGCGGTAGTTGTGATTTGCGAAAATATGGCGATGTTAGGCTACAACCTCTGAGAATAGTAAATGTAGTAAATTGTTAGAATCTTGTTCCATGCCGAGGTTGTTCTTTATCTTTGTATATGTAAGGGCTTGATAGTTAAAAAAAAAGAAAGAAATAAAAAAAAAAAAAAAAGAAACTAAATGTAAAAAATTTATTCCTAGGCAATGGCATTTGAAGCGTTTTGATATACGAATTGAATTATTCGTTGAAAGTTTCTAATGGCAATTCAAATGATTCAAAATAAAAACACCTTCAGCTTGAAGTATATAAAAGAAAGCGCATTACAGTTCTATTTTAAATTTTAGCTTAAGAAAATTAAAACAACCACGACATATTTTTTCTTAATTTCAAAATATTTTTTAGTATAGAATCCCTTATAAATTGCAATTGTAGAGTTTCGAAAATAGTGTTGGTGCGATGAGTTTATTGTGGTGATGGCGTGTGGTGTGGTTGGTGTTAGTGTGTGGTGTGTGTGTAAGTGTGGTGTGTGATTTTGTGTGTATAGGTGTGTATGGTGTTGTGTGTGTGTTTCAAATTAATTGAATCTGATATATTAAATTGATAACCATGATATTAAAATATTTGAAATCGTATAATTTTGCTATTTGCTAGAATATTTAGAATAATATATAGTTCATAAAAACTTTAAATGGGGAGTTTGTTTCAATCAAAATCTGATGATTCTTGTTTAATTGTAATTTTATGCTTAATATATTTATTCTTTATTTATATTATTCTTAATTATATAGTTATCTAGCTGCATGTAGAGATGGTGGAAAAAAAGAATACCTGTAAAAATACGGGAATAATTCTAAAGTAATATATCACAATTAATATATTATCAGTATAATAAAAAGTTTATCTAGCTTATATATTGATATATATATATATATATAAGATCTGTTCTGTATTTAATAGGAAATATATTAAGTACTAGTGTAAGTACTGAATGGCATAAAATGAATTTATATTTTATATATAGTTTATAGTTATATATATATTATATAATAGAAGTATATATACTATATATATATAGATATAAGATATATATATATAAAATAATTTTATATATAAATATAATATATATAGATCACATTAAAATAATAGACTGAAACTAGGAATGCCGAAAGAGTATTGATATATATATATAAGATAGTATATCGTATATATATGAGTATGATAACTTATGTATATATTCAGTAGCTATGCTGAGTCCTCAGGCAAGAGCTTAGGTTATCAGTTATGAGTTTATATAGTATGTATATTTATACATATATAGATATAGTATATATATATATATATATCTATATAATATATATAGTATATATATATTTATATATAGTATAGGTTTATATATATTATATATAGGTTAACATATATTGATGATATATATATATATATGTGATATTTATATATATATATATATTATATATATATATATATAACATATACGGATTTCGTAGTAAGTTAGATATATATATATAGGCGTTAGCTATCATATATACTTTAATTTTGCCTTTTATTTTGAGATATTAATAAATATATATATATATATATATATATTAAATAGTTAGTTGAAATCTTAAAGGCAAGAAAGTTAAGAAGCATTCATATAAATATATGGGTGACGTTGAAGTACAAGCAATTCTAATTCATGTTAAAGATAAATAAAAGTCAAGCTAATGATTTTAGGACGCAAATATTGTTTATTGTAAGGTAGGAACAGCTGATACTAATTTATGGTAGAGGACAAAGAAAAAGAGTAATACAATGTATTACATATAAAAGAGAAATGCACCACACGAACTAGGAGAGAAAACTTTTTGAGAAGTTGTCCTGCTAGGGGAAAGATATATTAAGATTTAATGATAAAGACTCAAGATAAATATAGAGGATAATTGTAAGCACAATAAGAGTAACATCCATCAACAAGGTAAAAATAATAGAGGAGTTACCCATGGTAATAATTGATGAACATAGATACATTTCTAAAGAATAGATAGAACAAAGCTTCAGAGTGAAATATATAAAGACTCGAGATTCGCATCGAAGTGAAAGAAGACACTATATAATAACTTGGAATATAGTTCTCATAAGATACACCAAGGGTATAGATGGCAACTGTTTGAGATATTGTGTATGGAGATAACAGGATATATGAAGATATCGTATATTGATCGGCTGATAATGAATAAAGCTGAGTATTTATTGTTAATGAGAGAATAAGAAACTTTCTCACAGGGTGTTTAGGACGTCTTCAAAAGTTAAATGGAGAGTGGCTGTGTAGAGAACAGGTGCGCGATCTATATATTTGATATGGGGTCTGACTAAGACTCTCCGTATCATGGGAGGGGTTACACTCATACATTCTTACTTCTATACAAAGATGGTATGCTAAGGACTCTCTTCTCAACCTTATGACTCCCACACTGTGCATTAACATAGAGTTGTTACCTTATTATTATTTTGAAGAATCCCTTTATTCATTAACTATTACAAATCAAAACTATTACCCTACCGTTACATAACTCGCTTCGTCGAGACTATGCTCATATCTGCATGCCCACTCTCACTTGTCTTGACTAGAGAGAACATACTGTAACTTGTCTTTCTTCACACGGTATCATCCCTTTGTACTTCTTCATTGACAGTCCTGACCCAAAATGCTAACACGTTTGGCTCATTTTACACGTATGAATATAGTAGACGCACGGATAGTCTGTTCAGATTCAAGCTCTTCTTTGAATCAATACATTCGAAGTGGGTTATACAATTCGGGCTTGGAATTACACACTGCGTGTAACACTGGTAGATGTAGACATATGGCGCAACTTTTTACCTTTCCCACCAGAGAATGATAAAAAAATATTAAAGTAACAGCTAAAAGACACTTTGACATTATATATATAAATAAATATATATATTTAGTATATATAGTATTAAATAAATTGTATTACATATTATATATTATAGTATAATATATATATATTAAATATTATATTATATAGTATATTATATATATATATAATATATATATATATATATAGATATATATATAATATATATATTATCTTATTTCTATATATGGAAGTTTATATACAATAATAATCGGTTAAAAAGATTAGGGGAATTATGCGTTTTCTATATATATATGATAGAATATAATATATAATATATATATAATATATATCTTATTATATACCTATATATATATATATATATATAATTAATATATATTACCTATATATATATATAATAATAGCAATATATATAGTTTTAATATATATAAATCATCAACACACCTATACTCTATCCCCAAAATTGGGGATATAAGGTGCGATACACGCCCGAAACAGAAAAGTAGTAGAAAAAAATATGAAACATGTCGAAAAGAAAGCCCAGCTTTCCGCCCCTGTATTTTGTACATTTTAGTGAGAACTCGTCTCCTGTCAGAAATGCACCCCTAGGCTTCAACAGAACCGCGCCCGGACCCTCATCTAAGTGTGACATTCGTCACGTCAATGTGGATGCACCTCTGGGCCCAAGAGATATGGCCACAAACCATAACCCTCTCACAAAACCTCGCCATCACTCCTATTATGTGCAACTTTCTTCTCCGACTCTGCGAAACTCACATTCCTCTCGCTCCAGGTATTCCTTATTACATTACTCAATCCACTGATTTTTCTTTGGTATCCGCAAGCCGTTCCGATTATCAGACGCACTCACTACTAAATACACATCGCCTAACCAACCGACTATCATCCATGCCTTTATCAAATATAGACCTAAACAGGTATCTCACGATAACTCAAAAGAGGTATTTTCATCTATAATACTTTATTACTCTATACTTCGTGCTACACACTACCTTAATGCGTTCAATCTATACATATTTTATGCAATTCTTCTCCTAACTCTAATAACTTTTAGAACACTAACAACGACGGAGAGATACTTTAACAGTTAAAGTAATAGTACAGAGGTTGCCTGGCCCCTTAGATTCTAGTATATGCTGAGGAGTATGTTAATGTTCTTTGTTACTAGTATCCTCTGTTGTTATCCAGCATAACATTAACATCACATGGAAATAAACTCAAACAACAATTTTCATGCTCAGAAATTAGATGGAAGGTCTCGATTACCTCGACGCGTCAGCGAACGAAAGTCTATAAACCTTATTTCTCCGAGGCATGACAATACGCATTCTGGCAAAGAGATAAGTGGATATTTGTCAGCTAACCTAACTACGCACTGTCTCTTTAGTCGGACTAGTCTACAGAGATGGAACACAACACGTAAAAACTGACTCCATTTACCTTAATCTAGCAGGCTATGCTTCTTTATAGCAGAAATAAGAGCGCTGAAAGCAAAACAGACATGGGAGATATATAATAAAATTATATTATAATACAACTTTATATATATATAAAATAATATAATATATATATATACTACATATATAATAAAATATATTATAATATATATATATTATATATTATATATATATATTAATATATATAAAATATTATTATCTATTAGCTACTATATATATGATATATTATATATATATAGTATATACCTCAGGTATATATACTGCGTATAATCTTTTAAGCGGCCCAAACTCACATGTAATAAGGATATAAATATTATAATATTACACTATATAATTATATTGTACCTAACTTATATATATCTATAATAGGTATATATATATTATTTATATATGATATACTATAGTGTATACGGATATAGTATCGTTTTGAAGATCGTGGGGTGAAGTGGGAGAGTGTTTATCTTTGTTCTCTGTGAATGAATTATTAAATTTTAATTATATTTTTATTGTTATTAAGGCGGTGTGTAGTGTTTTATTTTGTATAAAGTGTTTGTTGTGTCATTTTTTTCATTTCTTTCTTTCTTTTAATTATTGTTTCGTTTTAAATATTTAATGATTTATTAATTGCTCTTCCACTAGCAGGTTATTCTTACTGTAGTCTTCGTGTTTTCAGTGTTCTAAAAGTTACGTATTAGCTCTCTTCTTAACTTTTTGACTTTTTTTTATTATTACTTTTACATTAGGGTTTTTACATAGAGTTTATATAAGGTATTACCTTTGTTTAGGAAAAAAAAAAAAAAAAAAAAAAAAGAAAAAAAAAAAATTTATGGAAAATATATTTATTCTTCTTTGAAAACGCAAACCCCCTTTTACCATTTTATAAACTCCAGATAAAGAAATTATTCTAAATTTGATGCAATTTATTTAACGAATTTTTAGTTTTGCAATTTTTATAGTCACGTAGCTTTACGAAGTTTGTGACTTCTTAGATGTGGTGTATGTGTTGTATATTGTGTGTTGAGTGGATTTTCATGTTATTCGTTTATATTGTTTAAATTTATTATTTTGTTTAAAAGAGTTTTATAGTATAATTTTTTTAAATTAACTTTTTAATATTGAATAAATTTTTATTTCGAGATTCACGCTTGTCAGAAAAATCCACTGTTTGCATGTTTTGTTTCATTTTTAGCGTCTTGTTTGTGAACATGGCATATTTGGCACGAGGCGTGGATCCGTGGCTAAGGACTTGAATCCGTGGAATACCACCTCTAACTCTAACCTTAACCTAACCTAACCTAACCTAACTCTTGCCTGAGACTCAGATAGCTAAGAATTCATCCTCGAATCTCCTAACTTCAATGTTTTATTGCTTAAAATCTTTCTTCCTTCTACTACCAATATATTTTGGCTTCGCTACTGTATTTTCCTAACAGAACAGATTTTCACGATATTCAATTATCTTGCTATTTTTACCGAGAGTGTTATATTCTTACTCAAATACTGGAAGTCCTTTTTTAGGGGATTTCAATGACACAATACTCGAATAGTTTTAAGGTCCTCTCACACTGATTTATTCTATCCATTCATGTGCCGATGACTTGACCCTCCATTCTTCAACTCATTTCAAATCTGCTCCATCTTCTACTTCTAGAATTGCTTCTCATCTTAATCTTTCTGGCGATTCTATTCTAACTCATCTAGATTGAATTTCCCAGTGGGGAACGTACCCAACCTGCGCAATTCATTCTTTAAAAAGCCAACTTTACAAATCTCCCTCTCTAAAACACCTTCTAACTTTCCTATCTCTTTCGATGGTTCTGTCGTCTCTCCTGTTGACAATATAAACATTACTGGTCTTAACATAAACTATAAAATGTCTTTTAAACTCACATCCCTTGTTGCTAGGGCGGGCCGCAAAGAGTCTGGGAGTTTTGTTTAGACTCGCAAACTTTTATTCTTTTGCTCAGCTTCTACTCACACTATAACAAAGGTCACATCCGCTCTTGTGAGTACTGCCTCATGTCTGGAAGGGGGAAGGGCTCTGGTTTCACCCAGCTTTTTGATAGGGTCGAGTCAAAAGACTTATAAATTGTTCTGTACTTTCTAATTCACTCGAACTTTATCTTGCGCGGAAGTTGTGAACTTTGGGCTCCTTTTTCTATAGGTACACAGGGGCAAGAGGCTGAGGGAGCCTGACAACTTGCGTACCAACAATCATTTTACGACGCCCTCGTAGCAAATGGGGCTGCAATGGTTTTGCATACGAATTTTTGTGTTAGACATTAGAAACTTCCAGGCTTGTTTCGCGCTGCGGTGGTCTTCCTTCTTTTCAGCCACTTTCCTGTTCTGTGAATTTCTCTTCAATCTTCTGTGATTCCTGCTGAAAAATTTGAATCTCCCTCACTTTAATGTATCGTATATCTTGCTAATCTGACGAAAATTTTGTGTTAGATAACGACATTTTCAGTGTTTTAACACTCCACCTCTGCCTGTGAGCGGTGGCTGTGAAAGTTGTATATATAATATATATATATTATATATATAATATATATATATATATATATATAAGTATATATATATATATAATATATTATATATATATATATATTAGATAGTATATATATAATTATACGAGAGAGAGAGAGAGAGAGAGGGATACAAAAAAGTGTCTGATCAAAGTTTGATATTTATTTATATTGCACTTAAGAGGCGGAGGAACAGCAAAAGCACTAAACACATTAAGACAAACAATCACGTTAAACACATAAACGAAGGCCGAGGACATGTAATGGAAATCTTTAATAAACAATTGCATTTAAGGCAGTAAATTTTTTTTTCTGTATCCTAAATTGACCGCGTTTATATTGAGAATTTTGTTAATAGATATATATATATAATATATATATATATATATACTAGTATCTATATATATATATATATATATTTATAATATATATATAATATAACATGATATATTAATATATACTAATAATCTATATTAGGTTTATTAATAATGTGTATATATATTTATAAGTATAGTATATTATATATTATATATATATATATAATAAGATTAGTTATTATATATATATATATTATACTAATATATATATATATATAATAGTATATATATTACTATATATATATGATATATATATAATATATAATATATAGTATAATATATATAATATATATATATATATATATCTATAGTATATATATATATATATATATATATATATATATATAGTATATAATATTATACTTATATAATATAGTGTGTAATCGTTGTATTGCGAAAAATCAGTATGAATTCCTGCATAAATATAGATATGTTTTCTAGATACAAGACATTTACCGAAAGCGCTCTGTTTCCATAAGATACATAGGTGATGAACTTATGTGGAATATCTGATATAGCTCGCATTTGCCGTCCCGTGCCAAGTCTCAACCTTTAAAAATAAGCACAAATATACCGTAGGAAAGGTTACCTACCTGTTATTTACTATTTCCGTATCTCGCTTCATTTATACATATACTACTCCGTGTCGCGTCAAGTTCTCCTGTGTTCAAGTGTTGCTTATATTTTCAAAATGAATTACACAAATTATTGAAAATGTGCGATATGCAATTTTGTTTCGGTCGTACGGAAATCGGTACATTCATGTAGCCAGCCATGCGTCCTTATGAAGAAATGTATACC
>JABUQX010055104.1:35000-37500 GCA_015478945.1 Trachelipus rathkii
ATATTCACAATTTCAGCACAGTTTTATTGATGCAATTGATTTTTCTCTAAAAAATTCTCCATAATTTAGTTATGTTATTCGTATTTCTTATTTCCTGGCTTCTCTTTTTACTCTGTTTATCTAGTGCTGAACGATGTCCAGAAATCAGCCACGATTCAACATATGTTGATGGGTTAAGCTTTCGAACTGGTGGGCCATTAGTCCTCAAAATTAACATACCCGTAGCAGTGGAAGTATTCATTGACGTCTTAAACGGAGACGCTATGAGAATTCATTTGTGAGAAACCTCTCTCTCACTTTCACTTGAAGAAATGGCTATTGATTCAGTGGCAAGTTTCTCGGGGAAAACTCTAAAATGGACATATTCTCGGAAGCCTGCAAAAAAAAATACCTTTCATGAAGTTTGAATCTCAAAGCCAATCTTTTCATTTCATTTTCTCCATATGTTATTGGAACATTATCCTGCAAATTTTTCATATCTGTAATTTTTACCAAGTCGGCAAGCTCAAGATCTTTTTCATTCTAGAGTCTTTTTTCAATAAGCTTTTTAAGTTCTCCATAAATTGTTTTGGATCCAAGGGTTTTCCGGCATTCCTCCCATTCATACGACGTAAAAATAGCTGACACAGATCTTAAGCTTGAAACAACCCACAAGTGCTCAAAACTCTTCCAATCTTCAAAATTTCTGTCTCCAGAAAACTTACACAGAATTTTTCCGTAAATTATGCTCCAACACCACTCTTTCTTCCAATCATAGTAGCAGCACCGTCACATGTCAAGTTTATTAGGTTATTACTTAAAACATGTTGGCTATTCCATGATAGTGAATACACTTAATTAAACTGTCAAATATGGCCTTCGCAGTAACACATTTCAATTCAACCAAATCCAAGAATAAATTAAAGTAACCATCCATACCAGTTTGTGGAAAGAACACCGAATGTACACTATTAAACTTGATTTGTTACTTAAAGAAGTTGATTCATCAATTATTATCAATCCGATTTTTGTGCCCCTTTCTATTAACTCATTCACAAGCTTTTTTTTCATTTCTTTACTTATGTGCATTGCTATGTTAGCACATGCTTTGTCTGAGTGTAAGATGCGACTCGTATCAAGACCATTCAGTTTCTGTAAATCAATTTCTGTTTAAAAATTGTTAAACGACTGATTTCCTTTAACAACCTTTTATGCAGTACGAAATATCTTCTCAGTAGCTTCCTTTTCATCAGAACGCTGTTTCAAATTATTTTTTCAAATGTTTCTTTTCTACTGTCTAATAGAACAATTTCTGCTGCTTTATGGGCAGCACTTTCATTGTGGTCATACATTTTCTTTCGCGTCCCCATAGCTAGTTATCTCACCATTTTCCCATTCACAAGAAATTTTCATTCCATTTTTCTTATGAACACTTAAAATCCCAATATTTTTGCATGTACTACATCCAATTTCCCTTTTTCAACAAACAACCACGAATGATTAAGGCAAATATCTTTTTTTTAGCGAAAGTGTCCAGCAATCTGGCAAGACATTTGTGACGCACTTGTCGGAAGAATCGTTTTTCGCAAGTTCACTGCTCGAAGACGCATGCTCTTGTGAAGAACTTGTATCCAGCCTATGTCCTTTACTATCATCACCAAACGCTACGTGAAAAATAACTTGTTAGCTTTTCCATTTCTAGAAAATATCCAATACAATGAAAACACACTCGCACGTAAAACACTCCTGACCAGAACGACAGCGTGGAATTGAATTGAATTGAAATGAATCTTAATTGGAAGGACCTCTTTTTCTAAGTAACTTTTAAGAGGTTGGGTGTTCAGAGGAGCCTCAGAAATTTATTCAATTTACCCCAGTTACTTGTTCATTTTAGGGGTGAGGTTTGCCTCTGTATGGAGTATGCGTTGCACATCTGAGGTGGTTCTACTCACATAGCTCTCCTTAAAATAGTTGAGTCTAGTGTTTTTCGTCTCGTCAGCTCTATCTCTGCTCTTGCCAACTCTTTACAGTCCCTTTCTTCCCGCCAAATTATTGCGTCACCTTCTCTGTACTAAAGCTATTGTAAAGTACAATGCTCTCTCTCTCTTCTCTCTTCTCTCATCTCTCTTCTCTCTCTCTCTCTCTTCTCTCGTCATCTCTGCCTCTCTCTTCTCTCTTTCCTGCTCGCTTCTTTTCTCTTTTTCTTTTTTTCTTTTCTTTCTTTCTTTTCTTTTCTTTATTTCTTTCTTTCTCTTTGCTTTGTCTTGTCTTTGTCTTGAAAACAAACATTCTTATATCTTTCTCTCCTCTCTCTCTTTTTTCTTTTTCCTTTTTTTCGTTTTTCTCTCTCTCTTCTCTCTCTTCTCTCTCTCTCTCTCTCTCTCTCTCTCTCTCTCTCTCTCTTCTCTCTCTCTCTCTCTCTCTCTCTCTCTCTTTTCTCTCTCTTCTCTCTCTCTCTCTCTCTTCTCTCTCTCTCTATTGCAACGTTACAATTGCTCTTCTGAATCCCAGTCGCAAAACC
>JABUQX010055104.1:47500-50000 GCA_015478945.1 Trachelipus rathkii
AGGAATCCAACCTCACCCAAAACACTTACCTCTCTGAATTTCCTAACTACACAATTCTAAGATAAAAAGAGTAATCCACCAAAACATAGCCCTATATAGTATATATATGAGTATATATATATATATATATATATATATATATATATATATATATATATATATATATATATATATATATATATATATATTATATTAATAATCCAATTGCTAATAACACCCACAAATCAAATAACTTAGAGAACAATGACCATATTTCTACTTACCAATCAATAGAAATACAGGTCAATAAAAATACATACCAATCAATCTTTATATTCCCCCATCCTAATCTTGACAGAGTCTACACAATTATTTTTCAAACCAATCTCCTCTAACACAATATAACAACCTGATATTTGCTGGTTATTTCAACGCACATCCAACAAACACTATACATACACAGATTTAAAAGCACAGAGAGAGAGAGAGAGAGAGAGAGAGAGAGAGAGAGAGAGAGAGAGAGAGAGAGAGAGAGAGAGAGAGAGAGAGAGAGAGAGAGAGAGAGAGAACATGTCAACTAAAAAATAGCAAATTGACAAACATGCAAACTTCATAGAAGTAGATTTACACTTCTTTCGAATAATTGATTTTACCTCTTTTAACAAAACGATACAATAAAATAATTCTAAAACCACCTAAAAAATACATCACACGTGCCCACCGCAAACAATTCAACCTAGGGGTGGGCGACTCACCAGGTGAGGTGCTCCACACAAATCCAGTGTACCGGTGCGGTGTGGTGCGGTGTGTGGTGTGGTACGCATTGAAACATAGAGGTGGGTGCAACAAAAATGACTTTTGATGCGGTGCGGTGCGGTGCGGTGCGGTGCGGTGCGGTGCGCAGAATTCCGGTGTTCGGCCAACCCTAATTTAATCCCAACTTCTCACCAGATATTGACACCCCCCCCTTAAACAAAGAAGCTCCCTCAGACAAAATAAACAACCAAATCAAAACCAATTAGACCAAATTATAGACCTCAACAATAGAAATAGCAATCTATTCATCTTAAATTAGAAAAAGAATTAACAACATGATAGGCAAACACACAACCACACGACCAAAACTACAAAAATATTCCATGCAATAAAAATAATCCACACTTCACACATTCAACTACCACCAACCTGAGAGGTTATTTTTAAATAAAACGATAAAATTCCTAGCCCCCCAAAAAACGATGCAATATTCTATGTCACATTGGCAGTGGCAGTGGCAGTGGCAGTGGCAGTGGCAGTGGCAGTGGCAGTGGCAGTGGCAGTGGCAGTGGCAGTGGCAGTGGCAGTGGCAGTGACAGTGGCAGTGGCAGTGGCAGTGGCAGTGGCAGTGTCAGTGGCAGTGTCAGTGGCAGTGTCAGTGGCAGTGTCAGTGGCAGTGTCAGTGTCAGTGGCAGTGGCAGTGGCAGTGGCAGTGGCAGTGGCAGTGGCAGTGGCAGTGGCAGTGGCAGTGGCAGTGGCAGTGGCAGTGGCAGTGGCAGTGGCAGTGGCAGTGGCAGTGGCAGTGGCAGTGGCAGTGGCAGTGGCAGTGGCAGTGGCAGTGGCAGTGGCAGTGGCAGTGGCAGTGGCAGTGGCAGTGGCAGTGGCAGTGGCAGTGGCAGTGGCAGTGGCAGTGGCAGTGGCAGTGGCAGTGGCAGTGGCAGTGGCAGTGGCAGTGGCAGTGGCAGTGGCAGTGGCAGTGGCAGTGGCAGTGGCAGTGGCAGTGGCAGTGGCAGTGGCAGTGGCAGTGGCAGTGGCAGTGGCAGTGGCAGTGGCAGTGGCAGTGGCAGTGGCAGTGGCAGTGGCAGTGGCAGTGGCAGTGGCAGTGGCAGTGGCAGTGGCAGTGGCAGTGGCAGTGGCAGTGGCAGTGGCAGTGGCAGTGGCAGTGGCAGTGGCAGTGGCAGTGGCAGTGGCAGTGGCAGTGGCAGTGGCAGTGGCAGTGGCAGTGGCAGTGGCAGTGGCAGTGGCAGTGGCAGTGGCAGTGGCAGTGGCAGTGGCAGTGGCAGTGGCAGTGGCAGTGGCAGTGGCAGTGGCAGTGGCAGTGGCAGTGGCAGTGGCAGTGGCAGTGGCAGTGGCAGTGGCAGTGGCAGTGGCAGTGGCAGTGGCAGTGGCAGTGGCAGTGGCAGTGGCAGTGGCAGTGGCAGTGGCAGTGGCAGTGGCAGTGGCAGTGGCAGTGGCAGTGGCAGTGGCAGTGGCAGTGGCAGTGGCAGTGGCAGTGTCAGTGTCAGTGGCAGTGTCAGTGGCAGTGGCAGTGTCAGTGGCAGTGTCAGTGGCAGTGACAGTGGCAGTGTCAGTGGCAGTGGCAGTGGCAGTGGCAGTGGCAGTGGCAGTGGCAGTGGCAGTGGCAGTGGCAGTGGCAGTGGCAGTGGCAGTGGCAGTGGCAGGTTCTGTTTTTTTATTCTTAATAGGGGAAACGGGAGGCTGTGTCACAGTGGGAACAGTGGTTAAGGGTACTTCGGTAAGTTGAGTCTTGTCCATGTCAGTAACA
>JABUQX010055104.1:62500-63875 GCA_015478945.1 Trachelipus rathkii
TGATAGCACCCATTGTTTTCTTATTACAGTAGTATATACTGGTTTTTTATATTATACTAAAATATAATATATATACTAATAATATAAATATCAATCTATATATATATTATATATATTAATATAATATATATATATATATATTATATTGGCATAAAAAAAAATAACACAGAAATTTGCTGCAAGAAAGAAAGAAAAATTCATTTTCATTATATAAATAAATGTGAGTAAATATATAATATATATAATATCGTATATATATATATTAATAGTCTGAAGTTCTGCGACCTAATCATAAATATATATATTATATATATTAATAACAATGTTATATATGATATACCTAATATAATATATATTATATATATATATATATTTGATTTGGCCTACTCAAGAATTTTGACCACGAGCCGCCCCTCATATATATCACTATATATAATATTAAGTATTTAATTATATATATATATAATATATATATATTATATATATATTATAAAACTTATTAATATTATATATATATATATATATATATATATATATATATATACGTATATATATATATATAATAATATATTATATATTATATATATAGATACTATATAGTATATATAAATTCGATTTGCCTACCTAAGAATTTTGACCACGAGCCCCCAAATATATATATATCATAAAGATTATATATTATTATATATTATATTATATTATAATATATTAATATTATTTCATATATTAATACATACAGTTATATAAATTATATAACTATATATATAGTAAATATTATAATAAATATATAATATACATATATTCTATAATTTATATAATATTACACACTCTTAACTCTCCTACACAGTTTCAGCTCTTTATATTTTGACTTTTATTAAATGAGGTTAAATTATTACTCATCAGAGGCAATCTTGTTGTATACAGTGTTACATATGATTTTAAATTTGATAGCTTCATATTATATCTTTTTGATGTGCAGCTTCATAATATTTTAGCGTAAATAAGACTTAACGAAGGAAATTTGATAAAATCATATACCTATATAGTATATATATTATTATAGTATATATATATATACATATATATATATATTAGTACATATATATATATATATTACTATTATATATATCTATATACTATTATATATATATATATTATACTTATATATATATATGTATATTATATATTATTATTTCATATTTAATATATTATATATATTATATACTATATATATATATATGTATTATATATATATTATATCATATTTTATTTAATATAACTAATATTTATCTTTGTACATCAAATTATAATATATATATAATATACTAGATACAGCAAATTTATAAGAGTAAGAGCTATTGTATTGAGTGAGGAG
>JABUQX010055105.1:0-7500 GCA_015478945.1 Trachelipus rathkii
ACACATATGATAAACATTTAAAAGCAGTTCTTAAGAAAGCAAAGAGAAAACACTACTCAAGAAAATTTCAGGAGTGCTAAAAAGACTCGAAAGCCACTTGGAGTGTAATCAACAATTTGATCAACTAAAATAAAACAAACACCCAATTTATAAAAGAACTGAATATAAGTAATGAATTAACAACCAACCAAAAGGAGATTGGAGACGGACTAAACGAATACTTTGTAAACGTCGGTAAGCATATCTTGAGAGACAAACTAACAAGTCAAACTTCATTTGAAATTTTTCTTCCAGTATACGAGTCTCATTTTTCCTTTATTCACAACACAGACTCTGAGGTAAAGAAGGTAATTGCCGGACTAAGAGACAAAAAATGTGATGTTCATTCTATCCCCAACCACATCCTCAAACTCGCTACTGACATAATAGCCACAACTTTAAAACACTTGCTCATTGAATCATTTTTTACCGGAATTTTTCCAAATATTTTTAGGACAGCAAAAGTAATCCCAATACCCAAAAAAGAAGACCCCTCCCCTTCAATAAATTACAGACCAATAGCTTTTACAAATACGATTAGCAAAATATTTGAGAAGATATTATTCAATCAGTTAACAATATATTTTAATTCCAACAATATTCTCAGCGATTCACAATTTGGATTTAGAAAAGGACGCTCAACTTCTGATGCACTCATTTGCTTAACAGAAAAACTTTACAGAAATATAGAAAATAAAGACTCCTGCCTGCTATTATTATTAGATTTCACAAAAGCTTTTGACATGATTAATCATGACATACTGCTTAGTAAAATGAACAACATGGGCTTTGAGGGGACAAACTTACAATGATTTAAAAGCTACTTAAAGGAGAGATATCAATACGTTAAACTAAATGAAACGAATTCAATCACACTTCAAACATCAACTGGCGTACCTCATGGTTCAATTCTTGATCCGTTTCTTTTTACTCTTTATACTAATGACCCCTTTGTTCAACTTTTCAAGATTCTTTATCAGTCATTATATCTGATGACAGCTCCTATCTTAAATAAAATGACAAAATGCATGTCTCTATCACTTAAAGCAGTAAGACACCTTAACGAAATAATGAAAATGGAATAATTATATATGAATATATAATAATAATTATGAAATATATATATAATATATTATATATATATATAATGAATGTATATATATATGTATATAGATATATATATATAGAAATGGATAGAAAGGATATATATATTATATATATATATTAATATATATCATATATATATATATATATATATATATATATATTATATTTATATATATATATAATATACTATATATTACATATATATACTAATATATATATATATATATATATATATATATATATATATATATATATATATATATGGGTCTTAGGTAAAGTTTGGAATGTGATACGATATTTTGGAAAATCGAATTAATTATGATATCAAATATACCTATAAAAATTATAAAATTTTTAAATAGCATTTAAATATTTGTGTTGGTGAAGCTCGAAAACTTTTTAATTAATTTACTTTTTTTGTTTCAGAAAATTAATAATTTTATAATATATATATATATATATTATATAATATATATATATATATATACGATATATATAATAATATATATATATATATATATATATATATATATATATGTAGTATATATATACAATATATATATATATATATATATATATATATATATATATAGAGAGAGAGAGAGAGAGAGAGAGAGAGAGAGAGAGAGAGAGAGAGAGAAGAGAGAGATGAGAGAGAGAGAGAGAGAGAGAGAGAGAGAGAGAGAGAGAAGAGAGAGAGAGAGAGGAGGAGAGAGAGAGAGAGAGAGAGAGAGAGAGAGAGAGAGATTAGGTTACTTTTTTTTCTTGTTATCTTAGGTTAGATTATTTTTTATTGTTACGTTAGCTTATGTAAATTATGTAAGGTTATGTTAGATTATTTTTGAATTGTTAATTTAGATTATGTTAGGTTATGTTAGATTATTTTTTAATTTTTAGGTTAGGTTAGGTTAGGTTAGGTTAGGTTAGGTTAGGTTAGGTTAGGTTAGGTTAGGTTAGGTTAGGTTAGGTTAGGTTAGGTTAGGTTAGGTTAGGTTAGGTTAGGTTAGGTTTAGGTTAGGTTAGGTTAAGGTTAGGTAGGTGGTTAGGTAGTTTAGGCTAGATTAGGTAAAATATTATATTTTTTATGATATTATTTTTTCAGGTATGTACGAATCCTATTCTCGATGCTGATGAAAGCATTGCTTGTATTAAAGATAAAATTAAACCTGGAAGTATAATAGTAAAAGATTGTTGGAGTTCATATAAAATATTGGAAGTCTTGAGTGGTACAATTTTATCCATTATACCGTGAATCAATCCAAAAATTTCGAAGATAAAGTATAAATATATATATATATATTATATATATATATATATATATTATATATATAATATATATATATATATATATATATATCAATATAAAAATTTCGAAGATAAAATATATATATATATATATATGTGTGTGTGTGTGTGTGTGTGAAGCTTAAATTTTTTTCAAATTGATACTTCTTTTGTCGTATTATTTATTTTCAGTAAAATAAAGAAAAGAAATTAAATTACTTCGTATTTCCTCATTTATCGATATTTTTTGTTTTCACAAATTATAAAGATATATCGATCGCATGTGCCCTTCCAACTCACTGGTCACCCCTAAGATACCATATATATATATAGTAGATAATGAATACTATATATATATATATATCATATATATATACTCATATATACTATAATATATATATATATATTACACATTTTGAGATACAACAGTGAAACTTCATTAAGATCTAACTAAGTCTATTGTGAAAGTATATACCTCATATACATTATGATATATATAATATATCTATAGTATTGTGTAAGAACTTTGGATGCTATCGTTCATGATTAGACATATTCCGTTATCTATATTTGCCCTATCCTCCTCTGTTATTGGCTGAATATATCCTCTATTATAACTCCGTGATAGCGGTTTGAAATATCTCGTGTACTCTTTGTGTTCTTACGTTCCACACGTAATAATTGCCGGTTTGTTAGCATTTTCTATCGGTAGTACTTATTTATTAGTGCGTCATATGTCGATTTTAGAATTGAGGAGACTTGTGGTAGATCCTTTCGACTTATAATCATGCTCTTCTAATGATATTTATGCCTATCTGTCTTAAAATGATTTTTTTTGTTAAATATTTACTATTTACCATGTCGGAGCGTAAAGATATTACTTGGTAGCGTTAGCAATTTTATTCGTCAGTCCAGTAATGCACAGAATCTAGACAGTGGTTATGTAAAATCATATCTACTTAAATTAGATGTTTATCACAACAAAGGATAGTATATATTAAATGTAAAATTAAGCATTCTGATAATGTATACAATATGCTATGAATGTGATGAATAGGTTTATCTGTTTTTTGATATGTATAATTAGTTAGTCTAGTTTATAAACTGTTATGTTTAAGATATTGAACTTTTGCTTAATTGTAAAACAGTATTATTCGTGATTAAGTGATTGTTTAATTTTGTCACGTTTGTGTAAATATTATTAATTCTTAGTTATATAAGGTGTTAGCTATGAATATATATATGGCTTCTCTATATCTATTAATGTATAAAAATCATTGTTAGTTAACATATATTATATCAGTTAGTGTGATGTGTGTGTGTGTGTATGTGTGTGTGTGTGTGTGTGGTCCTGTGGCATTTATTCTTAGTTCATTATCAATAGTTAAGGTTATGATATCATTTTAAATTACTTTGTTAAATATTACTTAATATATGTTAATTAATAGTAAAATTAACATTGATATGTTTAAGATATGCTTGAAAAAAGTGTGATATTAGGTTACGTATTTTTGTACTCACTATTTTGGTTACTTTACTGCTGTTAAGTATTGGGGAACTTTGTAAATGTTAGCTGTTTATTCGTGCAGTATGTTGGGACTTTTTAGTCCCTTGTGTGACCAATTGATAGTGCCTCTTATGGTGTTATTCAGGTTGATGCTATGTTAGCTTTGTTAATGTGAAGAGAGACTTTGTTGGTTATCGTATATGGCCAAACATATCCTCTCTGTGTAGTGCTAGTAATAGTATATGGTGTGTGTGTGCGATTTTCATATTCTTAAGTTTATTACAACGTTAGTTTAGGAGAAGTACCGATAAATCTGTGAGTAAATATTTAACCAATGTTAATGTAAAATCTCAAAGACTATTAGATATGTTAAAGAGACATGCATGAAAAAGTGTGAATAAGTGTTACGTTTTTTGTATGCTGTGTTAGTTTACTACTGCTTAGGCTCTGTGCTGATTAAAGTATGGAAAATTAAATAGTTGAATTGTTAGCTGTTTATATATAATTATTATTATTATTATTTATTTTTTTATTTTTATATAATATATTTAACTCAAGTTGTCAAAACCATATATATAATATATATATAATTATATATAATATATATATATATATTTATTATATATATATATATATATATATAGTATATAATATATAATAATATATATATAATATATATATAATATATATAATATATATATTAATATATATATATGTATATATATATATATATATTATATATATATATAGTACCTTACTATATATATATTATATATAATATATTATATAATATATATAGTTGAAAAATAAAATTTATGTAGGTTGAAAAAAAATATATATTCACGCTTAATAATGAGAAGCCAAATTTATAGTAAATATATATATATATAGCTTAATATATATATACCTCTTAATTATATTATATATATACTATATATATAATATATATATATATATATATATATATATATATATAGGTAGGTAGTAGTAGTTTTATAACATACGTATACTCACCATATATATTATACTATAAGTAAATAGTATAAAAGGTCTACCACTCCAAACATGTCATCTTAAAGTAGTTACAGTTAAAACATAATATTTATTCTAAGCCTAAAAATATTTTTTAAAAATAGTTTTTGAAAAAGGTGAATGTGAAATGAAATGTAATATGAATTGAACAGAAAATAGGAGTGACATATATTTTTTTATTAGATGTAAGTATGGAGTCACACATAGCATGTAAGCATGATAAAACAATGATGGTGGGTGGAGCGTGGTGGGATGGGGCCCTGAGCGCTGTATGTGATTGGAGTGCTTGTACCATAGTTTAATTCGCTTTTATCAGGTCCGCGTAAAATCCATTGTTTTTCACGAATGGTGAAGGATGTTAAGCAACTGTGTGCTAGAAACATATGTTTTTTAAAATGTTTTTCAAAAAATAAAAATGTTTTTCATCAAAAGAAAAATGTTTTTCGAAAAAAACAAAAATGTTTTTCATCAAAAGACAATGGTTTTTCAAAAAAACATTTGTATTTAATACATGAAAAAATATAAATCTTATCCTTCGACAATGAAAATTTAACTTTAAACTTAACATTTATCTAACCAAATTTTTACAATTTAACTACGTAGATTTAACTTTAAAACTTTAACTCTAACTTTGGTAACTAGGAGACACAGCTCTTTTCTTATATAAATAAAGTACCAATCAAGTTTGAGAGAGTAAAAAAATGGTAAGAAGCAAATGTGTAACAATAGAGGCGAATCTAACTAAACATTACACATAACAACAGCATCACAATATATGTGCAGACAATGCAATACGACAATACAGCACGTCTTTATATAGGGACTTGATTATAGCAATAACGTTAAACAAGATCGCGAGTGCAAGTTATTTGACTTGAATATCTCAGTTGTACAACATATGTATACCATTGTGTGTGTATGACTAAGAGAGAACCACTTAAGTTCTCTGTGTTAAGTTTCATATTATATTTGTACAACAATAGGGCTGTTGCTTACATATATTTATGCAACATGGGGCTGTTGATAGAGCGTAAGTCTATGTATTATTAACTTATATCCTTTTGAAATTTCATTTAAAAGGGTAAAAACCACATTTTGGGGTTCGACCCCCATCTCAATTGGTGTCCCTAGACACCTTTGAGTGTATTGAAACTATGTTATTCATATTCTACATCACTGAAGACGTATATAAACACTAATATTATGGTGATTAAGGACATATTTACTAACTCGGCACCGCACTGGCCCTGCACCGGTGCCGATACCGATAGCTCCAATGACTCATTTGTTCTATCTTACGAAACTTCTATTTTCTTCCTTCATCTTTTCTCTGTCTTGTACTCTGTAATTTTCTTCTTTTTTTTCCCAGCTGAGGACCCTCTCAAGGGTTCGTCGAACTCATTTTGGGGTTTACGAAACCCCAAAAATTTGGAATCTATGTTCTTTGAAACATATATATAAACACATCTCAATTGACTCAATATGCAACTGGAGCCAGAATTCCAGTCTGACTCCCGCCATCACAAACTCACGCTCCGAGCTCATGTGCTCTGTCATAATGAGACACCTCTCTTCTTCCTTCTTTATCACTTCTCTCTAATCTTCTTTTTTTGTTACATCCTTCTTCTTCTTCTAATCTTCTTCATACTTCTTCTTCTTCTTCTTTCTATCTTTCCCTTCTTCTTCTTCTTCTCTTCTTCTTCTTCTTCTTGTCTTCTCTTCTTTGCTTACTCATCCTCCACTTCCTTTTTTCCAGTAACAAAATGAGTCATCCAAAAGCTGGAGGCTTCAAAGATGAGTCATAAAGCTGGAGGCATCAAAAAGTTGAAGGCATCAAAGCTGAACGCATCAAAGTTTGAGGCATCAAAATATCGAGGGTGGGTGTGTGTGTGTGTAAGCGTGTAGAGTTGAGGCCTCTCAAGGACAGTTACATACAGGAACTCAAGTTAGGGCAGGTATCTACATGAAATCATGCACCTTCAACAACCATGGTATCCCGTTTGAAGAGAATATCTTAACTTGAAAGCCTTTAAAAAACCAAAAAATATATATATATGAGCACCGCAGCACCGGTGCAAAAGACCTTAAGGAAAGCTCTGATCCACTCGGTAATGCCTGAAATCAACTCGGCATACCTCGGAAACATAGAGGTAGACACCAAGTTCAACTCTCTAGCTCGAAAATAACAAAGTTTGAATATCTTGCTTAGAAAACAGGGGGTAGGGGTACTAACTAGTAGGAAGGAACCATCGCCTAACAACTTCTAATAACAGCCACCAAATCGGACTGCTCATATCCACTCAAAGAAATATACATAGGGTAGGTATCGGAATATCAGGTGTATTCTAAATGAGTGTTATGTCACCTTGCTAGAGTAGTGCTAAGAAAAGCGGGATTGGGTACTAACCTCGTAGAAGAAGCATCCTAAACACTTTCTAATTACGAACGCAATGATCGACTCCCCGTACCTTACATAACATTAGTGGTAAGGGTACTAATATTCTGTGTATTTCTCTAGGATGTAGGACATT
>JABUQX010055105.1:15000-17500 GCA_015478945.1 Trachelipus rathkii
TGAAAGTTAAGTGGTATTAAATAATTTGGAAATAATTAATAATTTAACTAAATAAAATATAAAAAGTTAAAAATAAAATACATTTTATATAATGAATTAAATAATCATTATTTCAAAGTTATCAAGATGTTTATTTAAAATACATTATACAAATATAACGTACGATATTTGCTGCCATTTTCTTACTTTAATCATAGTATCATTACTTTAATTAGGAATATATTGCTGAAAATAAAATTAAACACTTTATATTGTGAAGTGCATATGCCTGTTTTGTGGCCGAAATATTTTTGCGAAAATGTCAGATAAATTTAATTTATTAATTTATTATTATTATATTTTATTAAATATAATTTAATACTACTAATAAGTTTTACCCATATCCATTCCATGGATTCAAACACATTTTTATTTAGTAAGAATTTTGTAATAGTGTTATTTTCTTAATATAACATAATTAGTATTAACTAATATTAACAATTTCTCATAGTAAATGAGTGATAAAAGTCAAAAGGATGCTTTATTTAAATAAAAGAGCTTCACAGTTAAAAGAAATGAACGGAAATATTCAAAAAAGGTCATATATATATATATATATATATATATATATATATATATATAATATATATATATATATATATATATAAATATATCTATATATATATATATTATAATATATATATATATAATAAAAAAAAAAATATACAAAAAAATATAAATATATATATATATAGTCATATATATATATATATATATATATATATATGGTTCATGTGAGCTGGATGACCCGCGTTTCTCTGAGTCATGAAATTTTAGGTTATCTATTTACATTTTTGTTTAAATTTTTCATGTCTAGGGTAAAAAAATTATATAAATCTCTACTGATTTTAGTAAAGGTGATGAAGCAGTTAAAGTTTAAATTTACTTTCCTTTTATAATTAATAGTTTAATATATATATATATATATATATATATATATATATATATATATATATATATATATATAAAAACATAAAATTCTATATATATATATATATATATATATATAAAAAATACTTTTATATATAATATATATATATATATATATATATATATATATAGAGAGAGAGAGAGAGAGAGAGAGAGCCAAGGTAAAGGAGCGATAACAAAAAATATTTTGTACGATTTTGGTACTATATCAATTTTTAATAAAATTTAAAAAAAAGGTTTTTTTTTAAATGGCAATAATTCCAGAAAAGGGCCAGGAGAATTATCTCGAAAAGTATGAACATTTACAGGAAAACCAAATACATATTTGGAATCAGCGTATAAAGCTTATTAACCAGAATAAAAAAAAAAAAAAAAAAAAAAAAAAAAAAAAAAAAAAAAAAAAAAAAAAAAAAAAAAAAACGAAAAGTACGAAAAAAAAAAAAAAAAAAAAAAATATTTCAGTTTTGAAATCAGCGTATAAAAGCTTATTATTATGTAAATGTCGTTTCGGTCCGCCCCCCCCTCTGTCCCCCCCATCGGCCTCGAGCCCTAAAAATTGAAGTTCAACGGAAATATAATTTTCCATTTAGGGGGCTCAGCCAATGGGGGAACAAGAGGGGGGACGAAAGTCCCCCCCGTCGTCCACCTAGAGGCCGAGAGACCCCGACTCCTGGTATCAATGTGCGGTTTACCCTTGGGTATTCGTTAGTTTAAAATCATAAAATGACTTTGGCTGTATAATAAAGCTTATACGCTGAATTCCAAATATGCAATTTAATTTTTTTGTAAGTGTCGTACTTTTCGAGTTGTGTTGGTTTTTTTTTTTTTTTTTAACAATTCCTTTATCAGCTTTATACGCTGATTCCAAATATGTATTTGGTTTTCTTGTAAGTGTCATACTTTTCGAGATAATTCTCCTGGTTCTTTTCTGATATTTTTGCCTTTTTTAAGTTATTGTAAAACGTATTTATCATTTAATTTTAATAATAAAACGTAATTAATCATTTTATTTTATTTGAACGAAAATTCGTACCTAAGAAAATAATTAATAACTAAACACAATTCGAAATAAGTTCATACAATTTTTAATAAAAAATTTAAAAAAAAGGAAAGAATCTGAGCTTCACACCGAAAGCAATTTTCTGGTCAATTATACTGCATTTTTAACTTTTTCAACATAAAAAAAACTACTCAAGTTTGCGGGTCATCCAGCTCACATGTACCATATATATATATATATAACATAGATATATATATATATATATATATATATTATATATATATATATATATATATATATATATATATATATAATTAATATTATATTATATATATAAAATATATATATATTATATATATATAATATAATATATATATATATATATATACTATATATATATATATATATATATATATAATAATATATATATTATGTATATATATATATACTATATATTTATATATATATATATATATATATATAATTATATTATATAATATATATATATATATATAATTAATATAATATATA
>JABUQX010055105.1:35000-37500 GCA_015478945.1 Trachelipus rathkii
TATATATATATATATATATAATAATATAATATATAGTATAATATATAATATATAACTATATGAATATAATATATATATATTATATATATATATATTATATTATATATATATATAATATATAATATCTATATATTATATTACATATATATCTTATATAACTTTTCACAATGGATGGAGCTTGGGGAAAGCAGGTTGGTGTTTGGGCAAAAGAGTTTGGGTCCAAGCGTCCTGCACTCTGGTAATACGTGGTATATATATATATATAATATATATATGATTAATATTATATATATATATATATATTAATATATTATATATAAATCTATATATATCTATATTATTATATATTAATATTCATTATATATATATATATAAATATTTGTGTGTGATGTTGAAGTACTGTGGCTAAAACTCTTAAAACTTAACTATCCGCTATCCGCAATCCGCAATGCGCGGATAGTGATTTTTACTATCCGCATGCCGCATATCCAGCATCCGACGGATAGTGAAAAACATCACTATCCGCTAACCTCTAATCATATATATAGTATATATATATATATGATATATAATTATATAATATAATATATTATAATAATAATATATATATAGTATACTTATATAATTATTTATATAATATAATATTATATATTATAATAATATATATATATATATATATATATATTTAAATAATATATATATAATATATATATATATATAATATAAGTATATTATATATTATATATAATATATAATATATATATACATATGATATATATATATATATATATAAATATATTCACTATATATATATATATATAATTTATATAATATAACTATATATATACTATATATATTTATATATATATATATATATATATATATATAATCCATTTTTCAATATTTTTATAATTAATATTTATTTATTAATTTGTTTATATAATATTTTTATTTAATATTTTGATACTAAATTATACCACAATCTTAAAAGAATAGATTGTATCATAACATTTTTCATGACATCTCATCAATAACATTGTATTTTAAAATAAATAACAAAACATTCCTACATTGTACGTTCAGTTACTCACTAAACGTATAACAATATAAGACAAAGATTCACTAGATGGTGTAATCGCTGCCACTGGTTCTACAATTAAATACCTTGCCAGCACGTAAGATTTTTCAATAGACTTTCATTATAATTATTAATGTAATCGAATTTTATAAATTGGAGAAATATAGATTTTTATATTTATAAATACAAAGCTACATTTTTTAAATAAACTTCTCTTAAAACTATCTTAATTTTTTTCACTAAATTTTTTCAGTACAGCCCGGCTTCGAAGCATCGTGATGTTTTTTTAGTCCTTAGTTCCCTAAATTTAATATATATCTATATATTACTATATAGTTAATATATATATATATATATATATATATATATATATATAGTATATATATATATATAATATAATATTATACTATATGATTAAAATTTGTTACAGGTATGCTTTGAGGAAAGTGAAAAAAAAAAAAAGTTTTTGATTAAATTTGTTACAGGTATGCTTGGAGGAAGTTGAGATGTAAGGATCTACTTAGTATACTTTCTAGAAGATTAGAAAGAAGCGTAATTATAGTCTTCAATAGTGTTTCTTATCAGTGCTACAGTCCAAAGACTGTATGTAGTTGGGAAGTAATTAGAATGTGTTATGCTTTTGTTGATTTAAGTGATTGATATATCTTTCCTATTTGCAGTTATTAATCTTTAAAGTGTAGCAATGGATATTAATTATATTATGTGGTAATGGAAAGAAGATTATGTTAACTTGTCTGGTTTGGGATTAAGTAAGAAAATTTGTAAGGATGTAAAATAGCGGTGGAAGAAGAACAAGTATTGTAATTGGTTAAGTTTCTATAGTAAGGAGTAAAGGAAAATAAGTAAGTCGTATTCATTTATAGGTACAACTATATGTGTGTATGTATTTATGAATGCTGTGTTGGGATTGACGATCTGAACTGCGTATATTATTTACTTTGTTAAATTATTTCATTATAAATTTTCAATCTTTTAGTATAAAATTTTGTAGAATAATTAAGTAGCATTGTATATAATATTAAAAGTATTATTTATTTCTATTAGCATTATATCTTCACCTCTATTAATAAGGAAGACATCGAAGTTCAAATGCTAAGGGATTAATGAGTAAGTTTAGTGTATTTAGTTAGGCCTGCTATCACTTTTTATCTATATATTCATATATATATATATATATATATATATATATATATATTATATATATATATATATATATATATATATATATAGATAAATATATATCATATATATATATATATATAGAAAAAGGGAAAAGATGAATCACCTTTCGTTCGTTTGTGTGTGCAACCAAACCAAGTCGCTTGCCTGAGTCACGTGCCTGAGTCACACGCGACGCTAGTTAATTACACCTGAGCTTATATAGATGGAGATATCATGAAT
>JABUQX010055105.1:42500-45000 GCA_015478945.1 Trachelipus rathkii
TACTCTCGACGAGCAGGGCTTTCATCAATCAAACGAAAGTGCGCTAAACCCCTTGGTTCTCCTACTGAAAAATCTGTCTGGCCTCTTGCAAATAACACATCTCTAAAACTTCTGTAAATCTGCCTTCCTCCTCTTATTCGTTCTTATGGTTCTGTTGCTAATTCTAAACCTGAAAAGGCCAATCTCTTCGGCCTCTCATTTTCCTCTAACTCAACCTCGGATGAATTCGGCATCTCTCCCTCCCTCCCTCCTTCTTCCTCTCAGGTGTCCTATGCTTTGCCTGGTGATCACATTTGATCGGGTGCATTGGCTCGCTGAAATCTGTGATTAACGTTGGAAGGCGGTGCCCGTATGGCATTCCTCCCGTGTTTTGAAGGGAGTGTGCTTCCGTGTGCCCTCCTCTCGTTCATGTCTATATTCTCTATTCTCAATTATAATACTTTCCTCAGTGTCTGGAAGCACGCCACATGTCCAATCGATTCCGAAAAAATGGAAGCCCGCTTCTGAATCCTTCATACACGCCCTATAGCTCTCATGTATTTCTATCTAAGATCTTTGGAACCCTTCTCAACTGCTTCATTTTCTTATGATCATCTGGAATCTCATTCCTTCTTTCCGATCGCCAGTACGAGCTTTCTGGCGCGTCTGAGGTCCTACTTGTGATTATATACTTCCTATCTACTGATTTATGGTTCCGCCTTAGAGCATTGGGGAGACCGCGTCGTGGCGTCTGTTACTATCCAAGCATTTTTGGACCGGTATGGAACGTGTTCACTGCTCTCCAGCTCCCTCCTTTGGGTTCCTCCTTCTCTTGCTTACTATGTCTAGTGTTTCTTCTAATCGCTTGTCAATATCGGCTGTGTTGCTGGGGTCGACTTCTTCTTCTTCTTTTTCCTGTCAATTGTGGTGTTCCTCCAGGTTCTGTCTTATCTCCTAACTTTGTCTTACTTTTCATAATGATCCCTTCTCACCTTCAACATCTAACACACTATCCACTATCGTATGGCCGATGCTCGACCCTTTCATTCATCAACTCATTTCCAGTTCTGCCCTTCCTTACTTCTAGAATTAGGCCTCTCGTTCTTTAATCTATTCCGTTCTATTCTCCCGCAAATCTTGGATAGGTAATTCCGAGTGGGGTCGCTCACCTTGTTAAATTTAAGTTCTTAAAAACTCAACTTCTAACAAATCTCCCCTCTCTAAAACATCTTCCAACTTTCCTATCCTTTTCGACGGTTCTCTTTCGCTCTCCTTTTGACATTAATAAACATCCTTGCCCTTAGCCAAATTACATCAGAAAAAAGTCTTGGAAACCCACATCCAACGGGTTGCTATGGGCTGGCCTCAAGAAACTTAGGAATTCTGTTTAAGACTGCGGACTTTTTTCTCTTCTCAGTTACCCACGCTACTACAAGGGGGCCGTCATCCGCCCTGTGTATGGAGTACTGTTCGTCATATCTTGGGGGGGCTCTGGTTTCAACCGCTTTTGGAACAGGGTCGAGTCAAAAGGCCAAAAGACTTATAAAACTGTTCCGTACTTTCCATTCACTTGACCCCTATCTTTGCGGCGCGATGTCTGTGCTTTATATCTCTTTTTAATAGGTACCGCAGCGGCAGATGCTCGAGGGAACTTTTAACTCGCGTACCACCGACCTTTACGACGCCCGCGTAGCAACAAGGGGTTGCTGTGTCTGCGTCATGAGTTTTTGTTGGAGTATTGGTAACTTCCAGGCTTGAGTACGCTGCGGTCTTCCTTCTTTCCTGCCACCTCTGTCTGTGGACATTCTCTTCCATCTTCTGTTGTTCCTGCTGCCATATTTAATCTGCCCTCAATTCAAAGCTTTGTGTCTGTGCTTCATCTCGTTTAATTTGCGTTAGTTGGTGAGCTTCTGGGACCGTGTAAACACCCCCTCCTCTAAATAGGCTCGCCCGTGCGTGGTGTGACAACTATACAAATATATAATATATATATTATATATATATATATATTATATATATATATAATATTAATATTACATATATATAATATATATAAAAAATAATATATTATATAATATATATAATATATAAATATTATATTATATATATATATATTATATAAAATATATATTAATTATCATATATATATACTGATAGTAATGATATATATATATTATAATATATATAATATATAAGTATAGTAGTAATATAGTTGGTATAATATGCCTTATATATATGTATATATATATATATTAGTTAATATTATATATATATATATCTTTTATAACAGTAATAATAATATAATATATAATATATATATATATAAGTAATTAGCCGATCATGGTTTCTTAACTATTCACAAACAAAGCCATAGGAGAACCGTTTACTTTTACACATAATTATGAACCAATTTCCTTAACCTCTTTGTAAAGAATTTCCCAAAAATAATTATTAACTAAAATAAAAATGGCAATTTATTTTCATCAATATTATTTCGAATTGATCGTTAATTTAATCACTG
>JABUQX010055105.1:47500-50000 GCA_015478945.1 Trachelipus rathkii
ATATATTATATATAATAGTTATATAATATTAAATTTCTGTTCTTAGAACATTTACATCAGTTAGTTTTTATACTGATAAGAAGATAGTTTATAATGGTTCAAAAAAAGAAGAGACAGGAAGTGGTTCTCCTTCTATTAATAAACTGATAACGTGCCGAGTTGGAAATCTCTTGGTGTTCGTCATTAGCTTTAAGCTAAATGATAAGATCCCATATTAAATCTGTCTACTTATATTTACCAGACGAACTTTGAACTTTATCTGAGGATTGCAAAACACCTGGACAATTTTTACAATTGAGAGATCAACTGTCTGTTAACAGTCGTTGGGAATATTATAAAATCTCTAAAGGCCTTGAAATATTTTTTTCGGCTTCCAATTTTTGGAAAATAATTGAGCTTGAGAAATTGTTAGCGTAGCACGCCATCAAAAGGCTAATTTCTATGGTTTTATCACACTTTATTATAAATGTGGTTTGCATCCTTTAAAAGTTTTTGAACTATTTTTGAACGTTTTCTGTTTTACATTCCAACTGATTTTTTTTAAATTAGTTTACTAGGATGCATTTGAGGTTTAACCTTGTTTCAATTGTTTCTAAATTATATATAATAAAAATATTATTTAAGAATTCTAGATTTAATATCTTTTTTGTCTTTTAACAGAATGAAATTTTAGGAAAATTTACGAAAGGGAAATTCTTCTCCCCTTCTCACCAAGCGCTGAGCTTAGGGATTAGCCTTGTCCCCACGCAAAGCCCCCCCATGAGGATCTGTCTCGGTAAAGTCTCTCCTCTTCCACCTCATCAATAGATCTTCCTAGCTTCACCATAGACGAAGCAACACCATCCTTCCACCTCCTTCTGGGTCTCCCAACAGGTCTACTTCCTTCCGACTGCTAGCCATAGAATGTCGCAGGATATCTCTCCTCGTTCATTGTTCGGACATGGCCAAACCACCTCAGCTGTTTTCTCTCTATCAGGCAATCAATTGGTTCTATTCAATGCTCGAGCCTAATTTCCGAATTTCTTCTTCGCTCCTTTCTAGTCACTCCCGCTTCCAGCCTCAATACTCTCATTTCTTCTGCCACTACCTTGCTTTTTGTTTTGGTGGTAAAGATATAAGCTTCCGACCCATATAGAAGAGTAGGTCTTAGTACTGTCGTATATATCAAAACTCTAACATCCCCGGTACATGCCTATGTTTCTAGCATCCATGACAACGTGTCCTACACCCCTTCGAAACCCCTGGTTTATTCTCCGTTCTTACCCTCTCCAGCCATTTCTTCGCCATCCACCGTTGAGTAACACCCAGGTACTTAAACTTTCCACTTCTCTCAACCTTTCTCCCTCCATCACAATATCAAGCACCTCCCTTTCTCTGCAAAGTTACTCTGTCATTTATCGCCACTGCTATATCGTTTGAATATGCCATAGCAATTCCAACCTCCAAACCAGCCTCTAGATACACCGTCTCCTATAAATATATAAATAAATATACTATATATAATATAGACATATATATTATAAGATAGTATATTATATAATATATATTATATATATATAATATATATATATAATAGTATGAAAACAGCAGAGGAACTTATCGCCACGCTTATATCCGTTGAAATATCCATATGCAATTTCCACCCTCCAAACCAACCTCTCAGTACACCCCCATATATTTTATTATTATATGTATATTAATATAATATATATATTATATCATATATAATAATATATTAATATATATAATATATATATATATATTATATATAATAATTATAATTATAAATATTACTATATTAATAATTATATATATTATATATAATACTATATTATATATATATAATATATAATATATAATTATATAATATATATATATATATATATATATATAATATATATAATTATTTATATAAAATATATATATATATATTAATATATATATATATATATATATATTAATATATCTATATATATATGTAGTATAATATATATATATATATATATATATATATTATATATATATATATAATATATATATATATATATGAATAAACAGCAGAGGAGACAAACACTCCTCCCTGTCTCACTCCCGCATGCTAATCATGGAACCATTTTCTGAGGCCAATACGCCTGCTATTCTGTACTCTTACCATGACTTAAAGACACGTATCAACGCTATAACTTGGTTCCACCTCATAATACGGATTTTCAAGTGCTCCCCCACAACCTCTCACGCTGGACACTATCAAATGCATTTTCTAGATCTATAAAAGCCGCATAAATATCTCTATCCCACTCCCAACTCCTTTCAATCACCATCTTCGAGACAAATATCAGATCGGTGATTCGTCTTCCAGGTCTAAAACCGTATTGAGCCTCATTTAATTTGAAGATAATTTTCTGGATTTCCATGGAATCTGTGGAAATAAGAATCAAAATACAGAAATCTATGGGCTTTACAACATCTATTTCATTTTTTCACTTTCCGTAACTCTAAA
>JABUQX010055105.1:60000-63365 GCA_015478945.1 Trachelipus rathkii
TTATAATCAGAAATTTAAGGACCGAAAATAATAAAGATAAAAAAAATAATATATATATATATTACATATACTAAATAAATATATATAAATATATATATATATTAATATATATAATATATATATATAATATATATAAATATAATAATATATATTAGGGATGATGCAAAGTATTGAAATTGTCGTATTGGCCGATTTTCCTGTTTGTTTTTATGCCTCCAAAGGTATGGCATTTAGCAACAGGTTTGGTCAAATGGCCAATAGCGGTTCAGTCCTATAATTCAAAAAAAGGGCAAAGTACCAATATGTTAATGGCTCTTGAACTTCTGTGAGGAGTTTATAAAAAATAAATAATAGTGCCTTTTCATACATAGAAAATTACAATCTGAACAAATTAATAAGAAGTATTGGTTGGTACTTGCTGAAATTCCAGTATTTGGATTGCAGTGCCAATCATGGAGGTATGATTGGCCAACAATTTCGTTCTGATGCACATCACCTAATATATAGTATAAAAAATAAGTATATATATATATATACTATAATATATATATATATATATATTATATATAATAATATATATAGAATATATAATATAATAAATATATATAAAATATATATTATATATATGCTATATATATACTTATATAATATATATAAAATATATATATATATAATATATATATATATTATATAAGAGTAGTATAATGAGATTGTGGACCCGTGCTAAGATAGTGACCACAGCCGAGCCAGCTTGTCAAGCTGTTCAGCTTCTAGCACACGTGACTACTCGGAGAATACAACTCCAATATCAGTGCAACCCCCTATTTCTTAAAGTATAGGATCGATGTGTGTATTAGAAGTGCTAGAAGCTTCCTTTATGAGTAGTACCTCGCGCACCCTTTACACTTCTACATGGTAAGTCCGACGTCATAGAATACCTAAATTGGTACTAGTTCCTAATGTTAACGGTACGGTATCGATGGTGTTTTAACAAGATGCTAGAAGCTTCCTTCAAGAGTTAAGTACCGCCCCCTTTCTACACGTCATACAAGTGTATCCTACGTTATAGAATCACTAATTAGTGTGTACCCTATATTATCTGGTACGGGGATCGATGTGGGTATTAGAAGGTGCTAGGCTGCTTCCTACTATAAGTTACCGCCCCTTTTTAACACTTCTAGTGCGATTAACGTATTTGACGGATTTACCCGAAGGGTGATTTAGTACATAAACACACGCTCTGATCGATTCCTGTGTTACGATGGAATCGTTCAAGTCCCTAACAATAGTTAATGATTATATATACCCTACTCCCTCCTTCTATGGCACTGTTAACATTTGTTTGGCTAAAGCGAGCTGGTGTGCCTCGTATGTTTGAGGATGCCGAAGTCGATGCATCTATGCCTGACACGACGTATCAACGTTCGGTTTAGAAACGCACCAACACGCGTTTCTGCCGTCTTTACCCTCAATCAAAAACTATCATTGAACTGGTGTCCATGGTGGGGATACATCCAAACAATGAATTCCCGTGGTTATTTCCCGAGCGCAAGTCCCCATGGCCCAGCGGGGCATTGATTGGTTTCACATGACTCCACAACATCATAATCTAGCAAAAAAGGTTAGAGACATCGTTCTCTCAAAACTGCAGCCTCTTTATACGTCAACATCGTATATCATGTTTCAAACCGCAACCCAAGGGGGGGGGTCCCCGCCCCCCAAAACTAAAAATAGACTTAGAAAGCTGAAATGTGGGTGTTAGAAAGATAAATGAAATGAATGCGATATTAAAATAGAATGCAAGCATATGGCCGGAGCCGGACGATTGAATTCTGGATCCACCACATATAGGACAATTTAAGGTGCCTAAATCTGTTTCATAGGTGTGACTCATTTTGGTTTCAGACCCCCGAATATGAGTTGAGGTCCCCTACGTAAAACAGGCCCCTCTGTAAAAAATGAAAAGCTAGAAAAGACGAAGGAGATTGAGAAAATGAAAGAAAAGAAGAAAAAGAAGAAGTCATAAATGAAATAGAGAATGCGTTCGTGCCCGCGAGCACATAGCCGGGCGATTTGTGATGGCGGACCAGACTGGAATCTGTCTCCAGCCGCATATTGAGTTCAATTAATTGTGTTTAATATAATTTTCAAAGGCATATATTCCGGATTTTGAGGTTTCGCAACCCCAAAATGAGTTTTGAGGGTCCCCCTGGAGGATTGGGAAGGAAAGAAGAGAAGAAGAAGAAGAAGAAAGAAGAAAGAAGAAGAAAAGAAGAAGAAGAAAAGAAGAAGAAAGAGAAAGAAAGATGAAGAAGAAGAGAAGAAGAAAGAAGAAGAAGAAAAAGAAGAAGAAACAGAAACGAAAAAGAAAAAGAAAAGAAAAGACAGAAAAAGAAAAGAGAAAAAGAAAAAGAAAGAAAAGAGAAAAGAAAAAGAAAGAATATAAGAAAAGAAAGAAAAAGAAAAAGAAAACAAAAAGAAGACGAAGAAGAAGAAGACGAAGAAGATGAAGATAGAAGAAGATAGAAGAAGAAGAAGAAGAAGAGAGCAGAAGATGAAGAGAAGAAGAAACAGAAGAAAGAAAGAAGTAAGAGAAGAAGAAGAAGAAGGAAGAAGAAGTCTCATGAGAAAGAAGAAATGAAAAAAAAGAAGAAAAGGAAAAGAAAAGAAGAAGAAGAAGTAAAAGTCCCATATGAACGGAGCACATACCGGGCAGGAGTTTGTAAACGGGGGAGCTGCATATTGAGGTCTAATGAAGTTGTATAATATGTCAAAGGACATAGATTCCGAAATTTTGGATTTATAAACCCTAAAAGTTTGAGACCACCGTCGAGTTGTCGCAGCTCAACTTAGTCAAAAAAACACAGAGTGAGTTCGCGAGAAAAAGATGAAAGTTCGTAAAGGTCGCTCAACGGTGTCACGGGGGTAAGGCGGGACATGACACCGTGCAGGGCGGTGCCGCTGCCGAAGTACTCAATCTGGTGATGTGGAATTGAATTTGCTGTCCTATGCAAGTGACACTATCGGCGTACAACAATGAATAGCATAGTTTCAATACGACCAAGTTCCTAAGAACCCATTTGAGCGGCTGCCGAAACCTAAAACGGGGTTTAAACCCTTTAAATCAATATTTAAGTATAATACAAAGGTATTTGAAAAACTAGTCTTTTATGCAAAACATTTGTTTTTTTGAAAACATTTGTTTTTTGAAAAACATTTTGTTTTTAGAAACATTTTTAAAAACTTGTTCGTAGAAAGTGCACCTCACCCCACATCGTGTTTTCTGGTTTCTGCTTTACAATACTTATTTAAAAAAATATATATCCCTATTTTTCTTTTGCAAACTTAAACATTTCATCATATAC
>JABUQX010055106.1:0-5000 GCA_015478945.1 Trachelipus rathkii
GTCATCAGTTCAATACATATTTGACTTCAATACTGACTGAATTATGACACTATTATAGCATATCTTAAATATACAGTACCGTATATAAACAACACTTTAATGACAAAGGTAAAATAATATATGAATATTAAAGATAAAATTATATAATCAAGGGTAGATGGCTAAACTCACTCTGCTACCTTTAATCATATCAAAATAAAACTAATTATCAGTTTAGATAATAATCAATAATTAATAAATATACCCTGTTACAATATACTCTAATATGTAAGAAAAAAGTTAATAATTATTATAAATTAGGCAATCGTACTTGCCAAGATTTTATTTTATAAGAAGTATGATTATTCCATTGATTAGACAAGCTCTACTTTATCAAAGAACACATAATATGTCTCATTAAGCAAATTATACTATCTAATGCTTAAAACATTATATGACATTCTGTTCCATTAATAGTATATAGGAATATTTTGTATCTATAAACACCACTCTGATATATATTTGGAGGGTGATGTTGACTCGTAATCAATATTTAAAATTAAATATCCTTTTATCTATACAGTCAGTCTTTATAGCATCACACTAAGTACCAAAGTTATGACAGGGTCTGAGTCGATTTCCAGTATGGGTGGTCTTTCAAAATTTGTAGCCTTAGTGTAATATCCGGGTGCTACAACACCTCTAATATATATGTTTATGCACATAAAGAGAAATAATTCGTGTAATAGTGCAGGGCCCCGTAACTACCGTGAACACAAACCCACTATTTCAAAAATATTGTCCTAATGCTGAAACTTCATGTATATTACATCTCCTTACATGTAAGTGTCAAAATCTTAAATTTCACAACGGACACTGCAAATGATCTTTTGGGCATAACAATATTTACAGAACCAAACGTTAAAGAACAAATCATTATCTCCGTAGCACAAATTCCCTTACCTTAGACAAAAGCGAACTTCGACCATTAACGAAATCTCGGCAGGGCTAGTCTCATATAAGGGCATAGAAAATTGTTGGAAACTCCCAGAAATGTTTCAGGAATGCAACCACCATTGTTCGTTCGTAGAAATATCAGGAAACTTCTTATTAATCTAAATACTTAACTGAGGGCATCCTACCCATGTTTAAGTCCTATATCACGACAGTGATGGTAATGATTTCCTATAGCTTTAATTAATATTTTTTAATTGTTTTATCTTCAGGGAGATTTGAAATAAATTTACAAATTCAATGCTGCTAGCGCTTTGATTTTATAAATACCTGTAGTAATCTTGTTATTATTACTTACATGATTATTATTATTATTATTGATTATTATTATTATTATATTATTGATTATTATTTTATTATTATTATTAATATTATTATATCATTATTATTTATTATTATTATATTATTATTCATATATTAATTTATTATTATTATTATTATTATTATTATTATTATTATTATTATTATTTTTTATTTATTATTATTATTATTATTTATTATTATAATATTACATTATTATTATATTTTTATTATTACTGTTATTTTATTATTTATATCATTATTATTATTATTATTAATTTATTATTATTATTATTATTATGTTAATTTTATTATTATTAATTATTATTATTATATTATGATATTATTATAATTATTAATTATTATTATTATTATTATTATTATATCATCTATTATTATTATTATTATTATGCATGTTATTATTATTATTCTATTTATTATTAATTATTATTATTATTATTAATTTTTACTTATTATTTATCTATTATTATTTTATTATTATTATATTATTATTATTTATTATTATTTATTATTATTTATTATTATTATTTATTATTATATTATTATTATTATTATTATTATTTATTTTATTATTATTAGTATTATTCATATTATTATTTATTATTCAATTTATTATTAATTATTATTATTAGTATTATTGATTATTATTATTAATATTATTCAATTTATATTTATTATTATTATTATTATTATTATTATTGATTATTTTATTATTCTACTAATACTGTTAACTTTAAATGTTAAGTGTTACTACTGTATTATTTTACTTTATTATTATTATCTATACATTAGGCATTAGTATTATTGTATTAGTATTATACGTAATATAGGTATTATTATAGTTATTATTATTAATTAATATATTTATTATTATTAATTTTATAATTATTATTTAGTTATCTATTATTATTATTATATTATTTATTAATTATTACTATTAGTTATTATTATTATTATTACTTATTTTATTATTATATTTTATATATTATTATTTATTTATTATATTATTTAATTATTAATTATTATTATAATCTCACTTATTATCCCTAGTATCGGCTGTTATTTAATAGTATTCATTGCCAGTGGCCGTGATGGGTGGAGAAGTATATATATATTCTAATTTCTATGAGTCTGGTATTAGTTATGATTAGCATATTGGTATGCGTCTATTCGCGACTCGTATGTGGTTGCGTGTGTGGTGTTGTGATTATATAGTGTCTATTCTGAGTAGTGTATGTTGATGATATGTTATTATTATGTATTCTTCTTGAGATGACATTTGTTGAATTATTATTATTATTATTTATTAATATTCATTATTATTATTATTGTGAGTGAATCGTTATTATATTGTTATTCCTTGATCTGTTTGTGTTATTATTAGAGTGTTGTTATATTATTATTATCTAGTGTATTTTAGTTCGATGTTAGTGATTATGTGATATTACTTATTGATAGTTAATTATGTATGTAATGTTATGGTATTATTTCATCTATTATGGCTATGTATTAATCTGTATTATTATTGCTTATTATTATTTATTATTATTATTTTATTATTATTATATTAATTATTATTTTATATTATTATTATTATTGATTTATTATTATTATTATTTATTATTATTATTATTATTATTATTATTTTATTATTACTTATTATTTTATTATTATTATTATTAATACTTATTATTATTATTATTATTATTTTATTATTATTATTTTTATTATTTATTATTTATTATTATTATTATTATTATTATAATGTATTATTATTATTATTATTTATTATATTTATTTTTATTATTTTTTATTATTATTTTATTATATTAATATTAATTATTTTAATTATTATTAATTATTATTATTATTATTAATTATTATTATTATTATTATTATTATTATTATTTATTATTATTATTGAATTAATTATTATTATTCATTATTACTTTTATTATTAACTGTTGTTATTATTATTTTATATTATTATTATTTATTTTATTATTATATTATTAATTATATTATTATTATTATATTATTATTATTATTATTATTATTATTTATTACTTATTATTATTATTTATTATTATATTATTATTATTATTATAATTATTAATTATTATTATTATTAATTGTTGTTGATTTACTTGATAGAATATTTTTATTTATAGTTATTATTGTAATTTATTAGATAATGTAATGGAATTATGATAATAAATCATGTATTGACTTTATTTATTGATTTATTTGTTAATTATTATTGATGAATTATCAAATTTGAGATATTTATTTAGGTTATTACTGCAATGGATGATTTGTTATCTTATTTGATTTACTCGGTATTCAAGTATATAATTAAGTGATTATATTATTGAGTTTTTATGGATTTTTTATATTATTTATTAACATTACTAATATATCTTATTTTGAAACGTTCACTTAAAGGACACTCTTTACATTCGCTGATATTATTAAATGATAACTTATTATTTGGCGCCGATGCTCAGTATGGATCTGAAAATCTGTCCTCACCATATTGTAGCAACTTTTTTTTCTGAAATCTAATATAGATTTTATGTATTGAGTATGAGTTAAATGATGTAAACATAAGAGCACCAAAAGAGTCGTAAGACAATTAAGGATGATGAATAATATATATGTATCTTTGATTCGTGATATTTGATTTGAATTGACTCTATTAGTAATCAGAAGTATTTACATAAAATTATAATTAATTATAAGTTTTTAAGTATATTATTGATTATGCATCTATTTTATTAATATATTTATTAAATTCAATGATTTAAGATTTATTAGAGATTAAATTTAGTGATGTAGTATTGATTATGTAATTATTATTGATGAGTTATTATTATATATTATAATAAATATTAATATAATTAATTATATATATTATATATATATATAAACTTCATTTTTAAATTTTTAATATATTTAATATTTAATTGATTTATTTATTTATAGTAATACTCAATTATATATATATATATATATATATATATATATTTTAAAGTATATTTTTATATATATATATGTGAATATATATATATATAATATATAAAATATATTTATAATATATATATAGATATATTATAAGTATATAATTATAAGTATAATAATAATAATATAATCAATTGTAAAGTACGAATTTTATACTATTATAGTGATTAGAATATAAATAGGTGATAGTGGATTATATACTATTATATATATATATTATTTATATAATTATATATATAATATATTTACAATAATTGCTATTATTAATATATTTAATTGTTTCTGCGGGTAGTGGTTTCCGTCTAATTGATTTATACAAAGTCATGCTGCTAGACTGGGATCTTAGATGTTTATAGAGAATATTCTATTAGTGACTATTATTTTATACTTATTATACAGTAAATATTTCTAGTGTATTCACTTGACATATTATATTTTTATCTAAATTATGTATTAATACTAATTATAATTATTATTATTATTTAAATTATTTTATGTTAGTATTCAATATATATTATTATTATTATTATTATTATAATCTTTTTAATTTTAATCTATACGATGAAAATAGATGATAGTTATTCTATATTATTGTGAGAGTAATATTTTTTTATATAATATACTGATAGGTATTATGTATTATTATCAATATAATATTATTATAT
>JABUQX010055106.1:25000-29898 GCA_015478945.1 Trachelipus rathkii
CACAATTTTCCTTGTAACCTATCACCGACTATCTTCAAAATCAATAATCTCTCCTTTTTAAGTTTCAACCCAAGCTCAACTTCTTTCATTGTTAGTTGGTTTGCTTCAATGCATAATGATATAATTCCTATTATATACCTTCCCTTCCAAGTTTGCATTGCAAACTTAAAGCGAAATGCAACCTAACCCAAAAAAAGAAAGAAAAATAAAATCATATCAACAATAATAAAACAATCCCCTCCATCATTGCAACAACCTCTTTCAAGGGTCGATCCCAACCACTACGAAGCCACCAATGCCGATCGGCCTTCAATTTAACCATATAACTTAAACCTTTTTAGTTGCAACAATGATGAGGAGGAATAAAATAAACAAGATTTTCGTAAAATATAATTCAAAACACCACTCTTTAAACAATGAATAGTCATTTTCTTAAAAGCATTAAAATCAGTATCATATAAAATAAACAAATTTTTTATTAAAAAAATGAGCAATTATCAATTCATATAAAACAATTCTTGTAGCTTCAACCTTAATAACTCCATCGATAAACTGTGCAACTTGCTCTTCAAAATTTCAGTAACCTTTTCAAAAAACAATTCCTGTAACTACGCCTGATAACAAACACCTCTTACGTAGTATACTTGTTCAGATTCCCATGTATAACAGCACAAAGAAACTTACCAAGTAATCACAGTTCACTTTGGGCAATAACAACCCCAAAACCTTCGTCCTCTCAGTTCCTTCGTCGATCTTCTCCTCGATCAAATTTTGGTCAATCACCCTCGCCCGGCTTTCCAGTTGCACTCTGAAACCTTCAGTCAGGAACGCCCTAATACTGCAAATCTGGCCAGCTCCCATGGACCTCCCTCCACCTGGACGAGTCGATCCCGCCAATTCCCCAAAAGAAACAATAAAATTTAGTCTTCAAAACTTTAACACTTTTAAAAAAACACAAAATTATTCAACTTTCACCGCCTCCTGCGGATCCCACTCGGTCGTTTCCTAACTTTCCTGTTCTCCAAACGACATCGCAATTCTCCAGACTCAAACACAATTTTCCTTGGTAACCTTATCACGGACTATTCTTCAAAAATCAATAATCTCTCCTTTTTAAGTTTCAACCCAAGCTCAACTTCTTTCATTGTTAGTTGGTTTGTTTCAATGCATAATGATATAATTCCTTTTATATACCTCCCCTTCCAAGTTTGCATTGCAAACTTAAAGCGAAACGCAACCTAACCCAAAAAAAAGGAAGAAAAATAAAATCATATCAACAATAATAAAACAATCCTTTCCATCATTGCCACAACCTCTTTCAAGCTTCGAACCCAACCACTACGGAGCCACCAATGTAGCCGATCGGCCTTCAATTTAACCATATAATTTAAACCTTTTTAGTTGCAACAATGATGAGGAAGAATAAAATAAACAAGATTTTCGTAAAATATAACTCAAAACACCACTCTTTAAACAATGAATAGTCATTTTCTTAAAAGCATTAAAATCAGTATCATATAAAATAAACAAATTCTTTATTAAAAAAAATAGCAATTATCAATTCATATAAAACAATTCTTGTAGCTTCAACCTTAATAACTCCATCGATAAACTGTGTAACTTGCTCCTCAAAATTCAGTAACCTCAAAACAGTCCCTGTAACTTTAACCCTGATAACAAACACCTCTACGTAGTATACTTGTTCAAGATTCCCATTATAACAGCACAAAAGAAACTTACAAGTAATCACAGTTTACTGGCAATAACAAACCCAAAACCTCGTCCTCTCAGTTCCTCGTCGGATCTCTCCTCGATCAAATTTTGGTCAATCCACCTCGCCGCTCCAGTTGCACTCTAAAACCTTCAGTCAGGAACCGCCCTAATACTGCAAATCTGGCCAGCTCCTGTGGACCTCCCTCCACCTGGACGAGTCGATCCCGCCAATTCCCCAAAAGAAACAAAGCCTGAATCTGCCGATCACCAGCTTCGGATTTGTTCCTTCAAATGCATAAAATAGCAAACAATAAAATTCAATCGTCAAAACTTTAACACTAAAAAAAATAAAAACTTATTCAACTTTTACCGCCTCCTGCGGATGCCTCTTGCGGATTCTACTCGGTCTTTTCCTAACTTTTCTGTTCTCCAAACGACACCACAATCCTCCCGACTCAAACACAATTTTCCTTGTAACTTATCACGGACTATCTTCCAAAATCCAAAAATCAATCTATCCTTTTTAAGTTTTATCCCAAGCTCAACTTTTTCACATTGATTTGTTGTTTGCTTCAATGCATTAATGATACTAATATTCATAATTTATAATAGTATATAATATTATATATATATATATATATATATATAATATATATTATATATATATATATATTTTATATATATATATATATATATATTATATATTATATATATATATATTATTAGTATATAATAAGTATATATAATATAATATATATAATCAATTATGATATATATATTATATCTCATATATATATATATATATATTATATAATATATATATATAATAATTATATATATTATATAATATATATATATATAATTATATTTATATTTTTTAAAATAATATAATATATAATATATATAAAGATATATATATATATAATATATATATATGATATACTATATATATATATATATACTAATAATATATATATATATATATATATATATATATAGATATATATATATATATAGTAGTAATTTACATAATATATACTATACTAAATTATTTATAATAGTATATATATATTTAACCTTATACTATCTATATTAAATAATATAATATAAATTTATATATTCTATATATATATTAATATATATAATAAATATATATTAATATATTTTACTATATATTATACTGTATATATATATATATATTCTTCTTAGTATATATATATATACTTATTATTATTATATGAATATATAATAATATATATATAGTAATATATATTATATATACTATATATATAATAATAGTAATTATATACATATATATACTATATATACTATATACTATATATATCTCTTATCATAACTCGTCTATATACTACTCTGCAAGCTTATATATATATTGTATATATCACTTATGATATATATTTAGAAGTAATTAATTAACTTAATATATCTAGTAATTCTATTTAAATAAAATATATTTATTAACCAACCTGACCATGTCAGATATTTTAATTTAACATGAACTTGATACCAATCAAAACCATGATATATATAATTTGTAAATATTATATAGTTCAATATAAGTATAGGCGGTAATTCATTTATGTCTGCTATTCTCAAATAAATTATGAGATAACTGTCTATATAAAATTATTTAATATATAACCTGTTTAATAAAAATTCTCAATATTTAATATAATATTATAAATATATATATAATAGAAACTACCATCAGAAATAATATAAGGAACGACTTTCATTTCATTATTAGCAGTTAAGTTTATTACACTATTCAATAAATACTACTAACAAACAATTTTTATGAGATGTATTTTCTATAGTAAAATACAAATAGCTGAAGATATATATATATAATTTTTCTTGGTGTTGAAATATTCGTATAAACTTCTTAATATAAATATATTATTTTGTATTATATTCTTGATGTTACAAAAATAATTTTAGTTAGATTAGTGAATAAAGTTTCTAGTTCTATAGGCTATTCTCTCATCTCAATATAGCTATAATCTAAAAGTGACATAATCTACACAAATATAATTTGAATAATAGTTAGTATTTAGCTAAGTTTTTTTTGAAAAGATATAGTACTTTATAGAAAAAAAGAGTATATAATATTTTTGATAAAGGGATACTTGAGTAGATTCATTACTCTATATGATATTCCTAAGCATGTGAGAATAATAAAATTCTATATAAGTTAATAAATAAATAGATTCAGCATTTCTCTAATATTCGTTCATTCTCTGACTGATACTACTATAACCTCCTCATTATTTCCTCATTACTCTAAACCTACTGAGGACTTCATTAGCCCATATTTACTTTACCTCACTTTACTCTATCTTACTCTCTACAGGTATAGAATTAGTAATCATATATAGCCTATATTTATGCCTAGTGATTTAACATTTGAACGGGTTATATATATTTAGTCAATGTAGTTTATGGTTTTCACTGTAAAAATCTATCTAAATGATACGCTTAAAGTGATTAAGTATAGCGGGTAGGTAATGAGCCTACTCCGATAGATATGTGGACCATTCCTCTCACCTCTGAGAGTTTATTAGAATCGGGTGATATTTATGTGTGCTTCCTTATTTATGAACCTCCAGCCGCGCATACGTATATCAAAAACTTAATTATATCTCGTATAAGGCACTCAAATACTTTAAACTTTTCCCTTCAGTGTTGAGGAAGCACAGATAACAATATGATACCCCAACTACTAATATTATTCACGTAAAAATATAAAGATATAATAGAAAGCCGTAATACTGATCCTTAATCATAATAAACACATTATACAGACACCAAAAAAATATATAATAATATGAACTTACATAACATTGTTAATATACTTAATACTAAGATCTTAGGAAAACCATATCATCATACTTAAATACTTAAAAAATATTACTAATTATAAGACTAACATTCTTAGGTGAAATCTCTATATTCCATACTATTTACTACTATTATTATGCCACTAGATCGCTACTAGAGTAACTCGGTGATACTTTATACGGCGTTACTAATAAAGAATAAAGGTTATCTATATACTGGCGATATAATTACTTTCCTATAATCTTAAACAGATTTTAAATATGTAGGTATATTTATACACACCTCACTATATAAATAGAGAAACTAACAGGAGTATATATAAA
>JABUQX010055107.1:0-19988 GCA_015478945.1 Trachelipus rathkii
GTCTACTAATCTCTGTAATAGTTAGTTTTCTCTCTGAACTAACTGACTCGTGCAAGCATACTAGTATATATTAGTATATATATAGTCTTATTTATATATTATTATCTTACTATCTAATTCTTATCTCATCTTATCTAATCTACCTTATTCTATATTATAATATATATATAGTCTATATTATATATGTATGTTATATTATATTTAAGGAGGGGACATGGACAGAAGGAATAGCCAATATGTTCTTTCAATTTAGATTAATTCTTATATCTTTTACTTTACTTGTTAATACAATCTAGTATATATTATTCTTATATAATTTATATACGATCTGTATCTTATCTAATATCAGTACTCATCTATATCTCTATTATATAGTTACTAATGTATTTCAAGTACTATATATATTATTTATCTTATTATCCTTCTGTTAGCTTATCTTATTATTATAATCTTGCCAGTGATTACTCTAAATTACGAGTACTTCCGGGTGGTTTCAATCTAAATCTTTACATATTATCTACTTTCTCAGAAATATATAGTGTAGGGTATTATTTTCATCTCTTATCTTATTCATATATACATTAGGATATAATTACATTTCAATATTATAATATCCATATCTTAAAGCAAGTAATTATATATATTTCATTATATATCGTACTTTTATAATCTATATTCTATAATCTTATTACTATCTTCATAATATTTATTTACCTCTTCAGGATTGTCATCTGTAATAGCGTATAAAAAGTTATATTCTAAATCTTATACTGCCCTCGAATCGGTGTTTTTTATTTTAAGTTAATTATCTATATATATATATACTAATTAATTATAATCATCTCTTATGGCAAGCTTATAATATACATTATATATATAATATATATACAAGTAGTGTGAGTTATATTTCCTACAACTTTGATATCATCATTTAATAATAATATTCATCTCTATTTCATATATATTAATATAATTATCTATATTCTATATCATATATTATATAGTATAATATATAGTAATATAGTATATAGTCTCACCAATTTATAAGGCATATCCAATAAAGTAAATTAAAAATAAACAGACATCATCCTATTAATTACAATATTTTTCTTTCAAACTCTTTGGTTTCCCCATAATATATTTATGTCTAGGTTCCTTCGATCGATCTTACGACTAATTTTTCTTTCTTTTTATACTTTCGCTGTCTCTTTTTACTCTCACTTTCTTTTTTCTCTCTTTTTCTTTTTTTATTTATTATACTTTTTCTTTTTTCCTTCTCTTACTTCTTCTTAAAAATTTGTGCATCTTCTATAACTCGCAATTTATATGGTCACATCGTTTTTTAGTTTTTTTTAATATTCAAGTTATTTAAGATCTTGAATGCGAAAGGAGTTTATTTATCATTACTGATAGGTTAATGAAAGTTTATTATACACTTTTATTTCAGTCAAGTATTACTTGTCCTTTTCTGATCATGCTTTTCTTCTCTTCTTGCTTCGTTCTTTTTCTTAGCATTCTTCTTCTTCTTCTTCTTCTTCATTCTTCTTCTTTACTCCTTCTTCTTTCCTATCTTCTTTTCTTCTTCTTTTCTTCCTTCTTCTTCTTTTCTTTCTTCCTTATCCTTCTTCTTCTTTCGTTTTCTTCTTTTTCATCTTGCTTCTCATTGTTTATATTATTATTAGTTATTATTATTATTATTTATTAATTTATTAATTTATTTATTATTATTCCCATTATATTATATTATTTTTGGTATTATTATTATTTATGTAAATAATATTTTATTTATTTTATTTATGTATATTAATAAAAATCAAATATTAATATCAATTTTTTTATTCATTAATTTTTTTATTTTATTATATTATTTGTATTTTGTATATATTAGAACAGTTTATGCTCCAATAATATAGTATTTTTCTTTTAAATCACAGTATATATAGTTTCTTAAAATTAACATATATATTTAGATAATTTTTTTATTTCCTAAAATTAATATTTATTCAAATATTTTGAAGATATAAAAATGAAGAATTAGTTTTTCTCTACAAGATGTATTAATATAATTACGAAATATATTCTGTGTTTATATATTTTGATAGGAAAGAGATGATTCATAATTGATTATAAGATATATGTTGAGAAAGGATATATTTATGATGTTAATAAAACTAATGCATGTTTATAAAATATAAATTGTTAATATTCATTGTATATGATAAATAAAATAATAATAGGTATATATATATATTCTTACATTATTTGTTTTAATTTTAGTGCTGTAAAAATATTTTAAATGATTCAATATAATTGTATTAATATGTATATTAAATATAAAATAAAATTTTTATTAAATTATTAAATCATAAAATAAAATTTGTTATAATTTATTGTTTAATTTTTTTTTGGTACCGTTTAAAAGGTAATACTTATCAATATTATCTTTTTTATTATATATTATAGTATACTAGTTTTAAATATATATTAGATAATAAAAATATATAATACAAGTTTAATATTTAAAATATTGTTTTTTTATATATATCAATATATATACTTTAAACTAAAAATATGCTTTAAATATAAATTGGATTTATTAGCTTTATTATAAATAAAATATTAAACTAATAATGTAGATATATAATATTATAATATAAATGTTAATTACTAACGAAAAATAATTAAATAACTAATTAATTAGGTAATTATTAAAACATAATTTATTAATAGCAGAACAGTACGTAAATATATCTTTTTTATTAGTCTAATTGGGCAAATATCTCTTCAGTCATGGCCATCACTTTGAGATTAAAAATCGTGACATAACTTAGTTTCGACTCAGACAACGATGCTGCTTACATTAACTACAGTTAAATTATGCCTCATTTATATTATATTCTAATAGAAAAGTTAGTATATATTTCAGCAATTATCGTTACGTTATTGCTAATATATTTTTTGTCTCAAATGTGTGATGTGAGTATAACATATATATTTAAATATATAGATCTATATAATATAATCATTAATTTATTTGATATCTAAATAAAGTATGTGTTTTGTGCGCAGAAGGAACACCGGTAGATATTAATATTATATCATTTTATATTTATGTATTTTTATACATTTTCGAATAGTATTATAATATATATTATAGTAATATATATATAAGTATATATATTATTATATATTTATTAAAATAAAAATAAATATTGGTTATTGTACAGAATTGTACTATATATAATAATATATATATATAATAAATAAGAATCAATAATCGATATAATTCTTTTTAAAATATAGTGACAAACCGTTTTTAGCGTTTTTAAAAAAAAGATTTCTTATATATAAAAAAATATATATTTTATATAATAATAAATATTATATTCTATATAAAGTAACTTTATATATCTAAATATTATATACTACTTCTAGAATTTAATTTTTGGATTTTTATTTCTATTTGGTAGTAATATATATATTTATTGTATATATATATGATTATATTTTTATATTTCTAACTAATTATATCCTCAATGTTGATATTATGATATATATATATCTATATTAGTTTTATCACATTAAATATATATATATATATAGTTATATATATGGTATTATTATATTAGTTGAGCAAAGTATAATTTACATATAGACTTTTATTTATTATTATCTTATTATAAATATATTGATTATAAATATATATATTATTATTAGAATATATGATGATATATGATATATATATTATATATACTTATCAACCAGATATATATATATATAACATTATTATAAATATATACTATATATGAATATAATTCTATATCTGTTCTTTATTGATCCTATGAGATATAGTAGGAATTATATATATTTAATAATCTATTTCACGGTACTAATATACTATATACTTATATATACATTAACATTATATACTATTATTAGGGATGATTAATCAATTATCTTTATTCTAAATAATAAAAAAATATAATAAAATATAAAATGAATATATTACTATATATTATATATTATATACTATTCTATAAATATTATTTTATTATTATATATATGTTAATATATTATTTTATCTATATACAATACACATTATATATATTAATAATCTCTATTATAATAATAAGTAAATTAGTATATTATATCTATTGTTATATGTGTAATAGGTAATTATAGTAATATAAGTATAAGTATATATTATAAATAATAAAGTTGTGAAATAGTTATATCATTGCCAAATTAATTATTTCAGCAGTAGTAGTAGTATCGATCTATTTATCTGAATATGAGTAATCCCTTACTACCTTATAAGTTATATTTAATAAGTATTATTTGAAGTATAATTATGAGATTAATCTGTTTTATATAGTATTAATTTTTTAATTTTATTTATATGATAGAAATACCATGATTTATACTAGGGTAATAATGAATAATATAAATATAAACAGTACTATTTATATATAGTAGATTTTTTAAGTACCTATAGTGTATAGTATTTATAATAGTTATTAAATATAATAAAGAACGTATAGTATAATCGTATATTATAATATAATTATTAGTAATGTATATTAAATCTTAAATCATTTCTTATTTATAACTTACGTAATTATATATATAATATATATATACTAATATATATATTAGCTATAGTAAATTCATATCATATATATAGTATATATATATATATATATATTATATTATTTGTACATACTTTAATCATAATGTATTATATATATATATGTTTTCTATAGATATATAAATTAACATATTACTAATAATTAATATTATATATATATTACTATATTTATATATTATATATATATATGTATATTATTTATCTGTAGGAATATGATAGCATATAAGATAGTATAATAGTTCATATCATTTATTTTATGCTAATATCTCTTATTATTAGGTTTACGTGTCAGCTTATAAGTTGTCTCGCTAATTAATGCTTTTATTCATATTAACATAGAAAATAAACTATATAATTAGAGTGTAAATAAATAATTCTATTAATCCTAGTGATATATATATCATATATATATTATAATATTGAATTTGCCGCTGTCAACTTTTATAGTATTATTATCTATATATTATTATACTTATGTATATCTATATATATATTTATATTATTTTATATATTATAATCATTATATTATTTATTATTTATAGGTTTAATTAGGAGTATGCTTGTAATGACCATAATTGTACAGATGATTCTCTGTATATCCATGAGCAATATATTGAATAGCAAATAGGATAAAATAGTTGGTTTGTACTAATAAAAAAAAGGAACACAGAGTGACGTAAATCCTCTCTAATAGAAGATAAATCTCTAAATATATCTCAAAATGAATCAACTCGCAAGTTAGTATAGTAGTATAATAGGACGTCAGTTGTATAGGTGGTATTAACGTATCTGATAATTTATTGTACGATTCACTACATTTATATTAGTATATATTTATTAACATAATCGCGCACCTTGTGAAAGTACTTGTGACATGATGTTGGAGTATACCTCTTTATCTATCCTAGAAGTTAGGTTCCATCATTCTTCCCCCAGAGTTTTAGATTTACCCTTGGTTTGCTATTTTCTATTTAGTAATTTATAGATTGGCAAGTTATTATATAGTTATTATTATATATATTGAGGGTATAAAGGTATGTATCATTACTAGAGGGCGATCGTATGTAGTGTAGTTATGAAGGGTGGTAAGATGTTGTAGAGTGAATACGTACTATATGATGTTGAAGCTTAATATATAGTAGCATAGGCGTAATATACAGGGTTATACAGTATGAGTATAGTATAGCTTAGTAGCTTATTAGTAAATTATGTCGGTTCGTAATATATCATGTTTAGTATATATAGGTTTGATAGTATATAAGTTTTGAAGCTGGGTGATTGATTATATTGGTGGTGATAATTATAGTATATATTATAAGTTAATAGTAAGTATATGATAGCGCATTCCTATATATATAATCATAATCTATATAATCATAATCTGTTTAGTAAGGATATATGTAGTTATATATAATACGTATATCATATATATAATAGCTATATATATATATCAGTATACATGGTAATCATGTATTTATAAGATATATAAGTAGTTTATGTTCAGATAGTATATATTATTATATATAGTGATTATAATATATATAGATCTTGCGCTTTTTTATTAAGATATAAGATATAGATTTTATATATATATATATATATAATATATATGTGACTATAGATATATGTAGCGCTATTAATCATAATATTATCTTAAGTACTAGGGTGTTATACTTTTAATATAATTACTTAGGTAAACTTAATATATATACGTATTATAGGATAGTTAGATAATAATATATAATTATAATACCAGGTATATTAAGTATTAATATGGGGGGTTCTAGCGTATATAAGTATAAAGCTAGTTATAAGGTGAGTGACGTTACGGCGTATGCTAGTATCTAATATAGCTAGGGACGTGGCTGTCCGCACGATCTCGGCGGGCTGAAGTGCGGCGCGGCGGTGAGACGAGAGGCCGGTTTAAGCGGCGGCCACGTGCTTAAGTGTTGGCTGTGACGGGAAAATGGGGAGGTAATCTTCAAGCAGGTGTATATGAGGATTAATAGGAAATCAAATTGATATATGTAATAGCCTAATATTTATAATTATAGTAAATACTAATTATTTATATATATTTATTAAAGTAAAATATAAAATTCAACTTTATAATATTAGTTAGCTATGTAGAAGTTCAAGAAAATGAGAGCTAATATCCGATATATATCATATAGAACTATTATAACTATGTGTAAATTGCTTACCATTATATTTCTTAGGGTTAGCAATATATATATATATTATTATATATATATAGTAGTATATTATGTAGTATAATATATATAATACTATATGATATATTATATAGTAATTAGTATGATAGGCTAGTAATATAATACTATATAGGTATTATATTATTAATAATATATAATATCAATATATTTATATTTAACTACCTAATGTATACTACTTTACAGTGACGTTAATTTCTCTTATTGTCTGCTGTTTAACGCGGCGTATATATATAATAAATTTAAAGATTTTTTGTAATTTTAAGGTATTATATCCCTAATCGACAATTTCATTATCAGTGATAAGCCCTCACAATAGTAAAAGACTTTATATAAATTTTAAATACGTCTAATATATATATATTATCTATAATAAATAAATATATTATTTATTAGTTTTATATTAAATATATAGTATAATATATATATCTATATATAGTTATATATATTATTAGTATATATATATATATATAAGTATATATTATATATATTATTATATAATATGCATTTATATATATTATATTAAATATTATTGTTATATATATATATATAATAATATAAGTAATATAAATATATTAATATACTTATATAGTACTTTATTTTATATATATCCATAATATATATATATATTATATATTAATATTAATATTAGAAGAGAAGTAAATATAATTATCTTATATATAATATATAGTAAGAATAATAAATGATAATAATTAATATTATCATAAAACTACATAAAGGAATATAATACAATATATATATGATATTTGATATATTTATTCTTAATTATAATTTATAATATATATAATAAACAATAAATAAATTAATAATACATATAGTATATATTTTTAATTAATATATATATATATATATATGAATACACTATAAATATATAATATAATATATATATTAATGATTACAATAAAAATAATTAGTTAATATAATTATTATATATATCCTATATTATGTTATATATATATAATTATCGTAATATTTATATTATATATAATAATATTATATATGTTTATATTCAATAATGTTATATATTATATTATATATTACTAATTATATTTTTATATTATATATTTTTATATTATATATATATATGTATTATATATATATATACTATATTTATAACTATATAGTTTATATATATAATATATATTATATTAAATTATATAGTTAATTATATATTATCTATATATTATATTATTATTATATATACGTATATATTATATTATATATTGTTAATATATGTATATATATATATTTATTATATGATATATTATATATCATATCTTATATTTATATTATATATATTATATATATATATACAATATAAGTATATATATATATATATATATTATAGTATTATATAGTATATATTATGATATATTATTTATTTATTATTATAATATATAAATATATATTATATATTATATTTAGAGTAATATATTTAGCATTTATTATTAGTAAATGATTATTATAGATATATTATTGTAGTAATAAATATATATTATAGTTATGTATATATGATATATATAAGTATCATATATTATTAAATTATATATATGTGGGGTATATATATATATAGCTTATATATAAAGGGGTATATATCTATATATATTTTATAATATATATATATATATATATATATATATATATATATATAGATATATATATTTTATTTATTATAATATAGTTAACTATATTTATTATTATATAGTAGTATTGTTGAATATTAATTATTATTTTAGTATTGATAATTATACTATATATTTATATGGTATATTATTATTATTTATATTATATATATATATTAATATGCTTATTTTATCTTATATATAACTCTATAGGTATACTTTATATATACTAGTGGAAGCATAATACGTATTATACGTTATTATATGTTATATGGATAATAGATACGTATAACAGATGGTAGTGTAAGCCTGGTACAGAGGTGGCTAAGGACGTTAGTAGCTATCGATAATTAAGTATATAAAGTATTATTAAGGGTATATTATAGCTAGTATAGGTGATATGTATATTAGGATAGTTTATGTAGTGGTCGCTAAAGGTATTGATAGTATATGATACATTAACAAGTACACACAACAATATATAATTAATGTATATAATTGATATGACATGGGGTAGGATATATAGGAGGTTAATCTAATATATTTATATAGGATGAGTAGTATATAGTATTGTATATAATATAACTATAATAGTATAATAGTATATAATATAATATATTTTATATTATAGTATTATAATGATTGATTAAATTATATTAGGGGTAAGTAGGATGATAGGGTATATATATCGCTAAATATATAATTATATAGTATAGTATGTAGTAGGGCTTATTAATATTATGTTATAAGCTTTCTTTAAATTTAAGTAAGGAATAATACTAGTTATATTATAATTATGTAATAATATATTGTTATATATATTATTATATTATATACGTATATATGTACTGTATATATGTGTGTATATATACTACCGTAATAGAGTAGATATATGTAACTATATATAGTATAGGCGGATTAGTGTATATAATATATCGGTGGGTAGATTGATATATTAATATATTTCAATATGAGTTAATTATATATTTATTATAGAGATATATATATATGTTCTTTTAATATTAGTTATATTATATATATATTATGTAGTGATTCCTATATATATAGTATAGTATAGGGGAATATTTTTTATATATATCTCTATATATGTCATATATTATAGTTTATTTTATTATTATTTAATGTTGTATATATTATTATATATATATATCTATAGATAGCGTGTATATATATATATATTATATATATATTTGTATAATATAATATATTTATATTTTGATTATATATATATTATATTGGGCGCGAACTATGTATTATACTATAATATAGATTATATATCGTTATTATATAGTATAATATAATAGATATTAATATATATTAGAATATAGATGTTATAATATAGTGGTGGCTCGTGATCCGAAACACTGGGAGGCCACTTCATATTATATATATAATATATATATATATAATAGTCAATATATATACTATATGGTACTAATATTAATATATAGTTATATATATAGCAATATAGGGATATATGTATAGTACGTTAATATAGCGTTTGACATTATTATATAGGATAACTATGCAATACATACATAATATATATATAGAGTATATATATATATTAGGACTCTAGTACTGTATAATATAAGTATATTCTTAATAAAGACTAAAAGTTGTATTATATATTATATATAGTAGTATCATATATCTGGTAGGTATAGTATAGGTGGGTATATATAACGCACGTTATTGATGTATTAAAACAGTGGAAAGTTTATTGGTCTTCTTATTGGATATATATATAGCGGAGGTTATTGAATAGATATAGATTTTGTCGTAATTTATATTTATGGCATGGAAAAGTTTATTGTAAACCACCATTAGTGATAGAATGCTTTTTATAAATAATAATGTTTAACATAGCAGGTGTTATGCTATTAATATTAATATTGTATAATGTTAGTACACTGCGGGGCAGGAGCCGGAAAGTTACAAAGTGCTTACGATTAATGGAGTTTGAAGAAGACGGAGCGGAGGGTTGTTATTAACCGCATTGTTGGATAGTATCTACATCATGTACGTGCGTCGGAATAAAGCGTTGGTGGGGCTCGAAGGAGATCAAGTTACTACTGTCGGACGCGTTTATGAATCACTTGAATTGTGCGTTGGAGTGTCGCCAAAATTGCCCAAGCAGTTTTATTCATGACGGTAGTGTTTCATAATTATATCAAAAACGTATGCATTCTTATGTTTTTGACTAGACAAGGTTCATATTGAGGGATGGATATCTACTTGCAGTTTAGAGTTAACTAGACTGATTGAAGCAGTTGTATCAAAAATACCTCTAAATCACACTTAAATCTTTACGTGCGATGACTTGCGCTGCCGTTAAGCTGAGTCATCTGGGACTTATTTATTCACTTCGATCTTAATTGGATACGGCTTTATAATATAGTAATTTTAGTATACTCTCTACCTTTCTCTCTCGTCTCCTCTTAAGAGTTCTCTCTCTTTCTTTTCAGACTCTCTCTCTTTTCTCTTCAGTATATAATATATTTATTTATTTATGTTATTATATATTTAGTATCATGGTATATATTTATAGAATACATTTATAGTTATTATATAATAAGTCTTATTTTATATATATAGTAATTGTAGTTATTAAAAAGATCATAATTTATGTATATTTTTATAAATAAATATTAGATCAGATTATAACATTTATATTTTGTATTCAAATATAAACATCAATGGATAATATGTGAGGAAATAAAAGTTTTTATTTATTTTTTTTTTTATAATTTTCTTTATTTTGTTTACTTTATTTGCAATAAGTCGGCTCTACTTTGAAGTAGAGTTCAATTTTGGGAGGTTTTTTTAAGAGTCCGGAGAGAAGGCTTTTTGATGAAAACTCCTCAAATAAAACAAAGAATTATAAGGTTTACAGATGTTTCAAAACATGTTTTTTAAAGCATTTATTAAGCCTTCTAGTAGGCACAACCCTTCATGTTTTATTATAGATTCTATAATAAATAAATTGTTTGGAGGTTAAGGCATTGAAGCTCTTCTTCTTTTAGCACAGAATTTTCAAACCCATTTTGAATAGTAATAATAGTATTGAGTATTTTATTACTGTTTTTTTTTTAAGATTACTGTCATTACCACAATATTGAAGTCTTGTGCAGTATATTATTATAATTTAATATTAATTGTAATCCGATTCCAAGAAATCTGTGGTCCATAAATTGTTCGCAAACGATCTACAAATGATCCACAAATATACGGACAAATTTATTATCAATTTGCTACAAATATTGACAATCGATTTTTCATAATCCTCCGTCAATTCTATATAATTCTCATATAACATGTCATCTTATTCGAACGAAGACGAACTGGGTTTTAATAAGCAAAATGAAACTCTGCCCCTTATATAGGAGGTTATTTGAAAATGATAATCTTTGAGCATATTGCTCCGGTATTTACAGTTCTAGGAGACAGAGATTATAATGTATAGATGATATATATAATGATTATATATATAGTAAATAGTATAGTATTAGTATAGTATATTAATTAGTATTATGATAGTATTAGATATATATATATAGTGATTATGAATATATATTAGTTATATACATATATACATACATATACTATAGTATAAGATATGGTAGCTGTAACTATATAATGTGGAGTATAGATATTAGCGGTGTATATATAGTATATCAGGGTGTATATATATATATAGTGAGATATAGAATAATATAGTGAAAATATATATAATATATAGATTATATATACATAATAGATATATATATGTACTATAAATATATATAATAGTAAGGTGGTACTATATAGATATATATATAGCAAAGCTTGCTCTTATAAATTAAATGTATTAATTGGGCCCCTATTTGAGTAGAGAATCACTTGAGAGAATATTTAGCAAATAGATAATACTAATTTTGGAAATACGTTCGAAACGTTCATAAGTGAGTATTTCTTTATATTAACTTCTACATGTAATTATTACAAGGGACACAATTTAAGTGATATGTTAACTATGTCAAAAAAGAAATATTTAGTTCCTACGATATCAATATTATTTTAAATTGTCTCCAATGATTAAGCCTTTACAAGAAAGTGAACCAGACGGGCAAAGCTCTATAGCTCTCCGGATTCTATTTTCTAACTAGGGCCTCTATGCCATTGACCCGGCGTATTTGTGAACAGAATCACCTCGGATTACACTTGATACGTAAAATACAATAAATAAATGAAGACAATTATTTAAGGCATTTACAACAGGACTTATACAAAGGTTTTCTTGACAGCTGTGGACATGATAAACCAGCAAATCTATGGGTTAGCACTTAATAATATCTTAATAAATTTTATACTTTGTAAACAGGCTTCTGCCAAAGCTAAAGCTATAATAAAATATTTGGGAATGTAACGCCACGTCTCTGACAAGTTATTTTTTAAAAAAGGTTTAGAGATTAGAGGAGACGATTTGGCTACATTAAGTCTAGAGGGATAAAAACAATAATTTCGACTAAAATTTTAATTAGCGCTCCTACTGGAGGGCTAATTCTTTTAAAATACGAATTGTTGAAGGAAGAGTAAGTTGCACCGACTTAATGCCATTTCTGCCAGAAAACTCGTCAAATAGCTGCTTGCCTGATGTATTGGCAGTATTTAATTCATTGATGTTTATTTTTTTTTTGTTATCGTAGTCTTATTTTCTGTACATCGTCCTAGTTGATTGTATATTCGAGACATTTGCCTTGAAAAATCATTGTGTCTTATTAAATGATGGTTTCCCATTTTTTAATTCAGACAATAAGTACTGTTCATGATTATTACTTTATAACTTTAAACAGGAGCCGCCATGAGCGGGAAAGCTTGTTGCAGATCTTTAAACTGTGTCTGCCTTAGTGAAATTATCACATAAATCCGAAATAATTACCTGCAGGAATTCCAGCAGAACGGGAATAGCTCCGTGATATGAGATGACATTCTAAGTATATGTCATTGCGCGCGAGATTTAATGTTCTGTTAAGAGAGCACCAGAGCAAAGCAGAGTAGTACTTACGATGGTTATAGCGGTCAAATTGAACGTAATATTAGGTATTTGTACCCTCTATGCATTAGGTAACTTTAAAAAGTATGTACAACATGAAGCATAGCTTTGGGAACTTCTGATCGTCACTTTCTATAAAAAACAGCACGTAAGTCAAGAGACTGATATACCTGGATAACCAGTTTTATTTTTCTGAGATCAGCTGAGCAGTAGCGGACAAACTGTTATTATTTATTAATGCATGTGCTGAATACACAAATTCATTTTTTGATGCTCAGGAGGTTTTATATTTCACCGACAACCATATTTTCCTTTATGAATAAGTGGTATATCGCTATTAACAGTTCTGGCGACACTCTTTTCCTGGCACAAAACGCTACGAAGTAGTTGTAAAGAGACATCGACATCTAATTCTATGCCATGAGCCTTTTTGTTATAAAGAATTTCTGCCCTATTAACTTCAACATTTGTTTTTCTCTCTCTTCGCGCATCAGAGGTGAACGGTAAAGATATTTATCTGACTGTTAAGGGTGTGTACTATATTTTGCTTCAAGAGTCCAGAAATCTCGTTTGAAAAATGCGATGAATAATATTAGTTTTTGCTATTTTAATCTTACAAAATGTTACTAAATTTAATATTATTTGGCAATTTCCAATTTTGGCCCGCTTCAGCGCGATGCTGCCCTTCATTTCTAACCGAAGAAATCTATCGAGCGCAGTATTTTCAGTTCATTTACCAAAGTTAACACAGCCTATTCGTCTGGCTAATAGTCAGTCCCCAGCTAGATAGTTGCTCCAGTTGGACCGTTGTGAAGTATCGTGGGCGGGATCAGACACTGACAAATACTTGACACTTAGCCATCTTTTTCCTACCTCATCGTTGATGCAAATATTATATTCGCACAAGTAAATCCATATTTAATAACGCATATTGACTTTTCAGATGGGGTAATTAGAACCCATCGTGGATAGTTAGAAAGTACATCAAAAAACGTAGCGATGTGTATAATGTCCCTCACATCGGGACATTTGATTTTTTGTATTTCAGATATAGCATAGTGATTTTTTTATATACCAAAACGCACATCGGAGAGCAGTTACCAGATACGCACATGCATTTCCCGCTAAAATTGACCCATATTTCTTGAATTGAATTTCGTTAACCCAATTAAAAGCATTAATTTACTGTTACTGATCCTTTATACAGGAACGAATAATACCACTATAAAAAGCAAAAGGAGTCCCATATCTCATCGTCAGACTATAAATTATTACCGTATTAAAGCTTTATGTATTTGCATAAAAATGTTACACTTTGAGAGCGCGTGAGCGAGTGCTTGGAAGTCCTGAGCCGTGAGGCGTGAACGAATCTCGACTTGTTTATATAATCTACAGAAAGCCCTTCTCAGCACTGCGGGCGACCAACGTGATTTTTTATAGAGCTAGTTTGTTCCCGCTTTTAAAAAGTCGTGTTACAAAGAGCGCGAGGGGCGGGGGGCCGGGCCATAGGCGTGGTAGATTTGTAAAACACGGTATATTTGGCAAACAAAGGGTTAAAATGAAATTTCTGACCCATAGACAAACGGACGCAGAACTTAACTTTAGTCTGTTAAAGGGCGAGAACAATTTAATTATTTCTTAACTTTATTAGATAATGGCGTGGCAAAGCCTTTCTGCCGTCGAGTATCAAATACCCAAATAACGAACCTTCTGTTACCAAAATTGCGCGAGTTTTTTTTTTGTATTTAAGACAATTATTGTAAAATAATTTTAAAATCTCTAATAAAATACCTGTTTAAGTACCACCACGTGGTCTGCTAAATCAGGTAGGGACCAACAAAATATGCGATCTAAATTACACCGGTGTACCACGGGAAAAGAGTGGCTTGAAAGATAATTATAGTATACGAATCTCATGAACAATGAACTAGCAGAAATTTATATAATAATCCCATCGTATTGTCTAAAAAAAATTGGACTCGATCAATGTAGCTGACTAATAGTAAATAAGCATGTTGAAATCGGCTTACTGCCAAAAGAGCAGAGGATAGTACGCGTGTACGTGAGACGTGAATTTACTTAATACCTTTGAGTCGCCAATGAAAGAATAGGGCCCACTAAATATTCAATTTTTATATTCACGGACATAGCAGAATAATCATGCATTTTTTCGCCAGGGGGAATGATGTTTACTAAAAGATCAACAGCGAAGCGATCGTAACCCTCACGCCCATTTTTTCAAACGGTGGATGGTGAAACTCCATTGCGAAGTGGATGATCATGACTCTTTTATAAAACTTTCGGCTTTACTAAATTAATAGCTCCCTCTTGTTGTTGTTCGGTCAATCAATTATTGAGAATACGCACGAGTTTTTAAGTTTTATTGGAACTCCGCTATACTGATTAGTTTTCAGTAAGGAAAAAGTGAAGCTAGATAGTCCTTCAGGTAGCAGTTGGAGACCGGGTTCCTCTCCCCCGTAAAGCAAAGGTATCCCCCCATTCCTATTCTTAAGTCTCGATTCAGCGCTCTCCCCTCCCCCTAGCTATACACTATCTCACATGACTCACAAGCTTTAAGTGCTCTTGCATCATTTTAAATTTCCGAGTTTAAAAAATATGCATTTTATAATATAAAATGTTTAAATTCAAATACAGAATTATTAAACTATAGAGAGTATATCACATAAAAAGTGTCATTAATGAGCAGTACGAAGAAGAAAATTGAAGAGAACCAGAGAGAGTAATGAATAAAGCTCTTCATCTACAAAGATTGGTATATGTGATCCAGATATTTATAATACGTGGGTCTGTTATTCAGAGTATCTGTTAACATATCTGTCTCAAAATTTAAAGTGACAAAAAATTCTCTTTAAGAAAAATGATATTAATATGGCAAATTAGCAATTTAGTTGTTAAAAATTCTACAAATCAGTAAGTTCTCTTAAACCAGAAATCCAATTGACAATTTGCGTGAGTATACGTCCAATTACGGGAATATTCAATCTGTGCTTTATTTGAATCAATAATCGATAATATATTTCTCCTTCATAGAGTAAATTGATCTCACTACCACAAAAACAGAAAATAAAGATTACTTTTTTCGTATTCTATTACCATAATGATATAAAGGTATGTATAAATCTCTTAGCATGTGATTTAAATTACATAATATTAGTGTTTAGATGACCGGAAAAATGTTCTCCTGTGGCGAGATCCCGTCTGTTGAACATATCGTTTGTGCGCCGGTAGAAGGCGCAACTGGGGTATCGTAATAGGAGGGTATACATCGTATACTCTCTGATCAATAGGCTCGGGGGAGTGCAATCAGAGCGTTGCGTGTTGTAAGGAGGAATGGACCTCCTTGTACCATGCCATAGAACGGCTTTGCACGATACTCTTAAATACTCAAAGCTATGCAATCACCTATTAGATTATGTGATTTTATTATATGAGATATACCCTATTAGGAAATACACAATAACATACTTCATATTATATATTCAGTATTAGTTAGTAGAATATAATTATTAAACTGCTAGCTATAGGTATGAGCATGAGTGAGAATTAATTTAGCGTTCGCAGACAATTGGAGTTCCCATGCTATGTAAAAATAAATACGACTTAATATTGTCATCTAAAAAGTTCACCTCCCCGCCCCTATACTCACAGATTCGAGGGGGATCTGATGCGTTCCCTGCCTTCTTTGGGGAGTGATCTCATGGCTTTGTATGACTTTCTCCCATTTTGGCACATGGGAATATCCAAAAGGAAGATAACATAGGTACGGAATTCCGAGTGGCAAGAGGTGTATTCTATGAACGAGGAATCTGGAGGTGAGGATTGTTGGTTACATAACATCGACCGAGTAACTCGCAGGAGCATTTACATGTTGCCCCTGGTTATACGATTCCCTAGGGGACATTTCTATCTATTTTGAAATGGATGTTTGTTACGTGTTGCTCGAGTCGGAGTTTGGCGAGCAGCTCACCAGCTGTACCTAAAAGCGACCTTGAATCAGAGACTATGAGAGTCTTCATCTCTCGAAAAACGGTCTTGTTTACCTTAGCCTCATTTCCGAAACGGGTAAATGTATGTTGATGTTTGTATTTCGACTTCTCAAACCATATTAGGAGTCCGATCTTTGGTCGGGAAAACATGTTAACTCCTTGAAGATTGGATTCTTACGCCCCCAATATTCATCCCCCTCTTTCTCGATGGCGGGTTTCGTGTCAGTTCCGTATAATAAAAGTATGTTTATACGAGAAGTAATCGTGGCTACGTTTTGTGTGGATTTTGGTTTCAAGACGTGCTATCAGTGTCCTGGGCGAGAGGTCAATTGAAGACTCTCTTGTAATGCGAGATGAGCGTTCAGTTAATAATAACATCGTTGTAACTAAAAGGCGCCACGTGATTATTCAGAGAGCGGAGATCGTGAATCCTATTTTCCCATAAACAATCACGAACTCTTAGCCAAGTAAACTGAAGGAGTTGCTCTTTTTTTTTCTTCCTTTTTGAAAATTCACTAATTTGAGCTTCTCAGATGTTGGGGAGCGTAAGAGGCTTCCTCTCGAGGTTAAGGGGGCAAATTAACTGTCATGGAAGCAATCTCCCCCAGTGGTAAATAGTTGTATGTCGCCTACGGGATATCATGGGAAGATACGAAAGACAATAATTCTTACAGGCCTTCTGTTTGGATTCATCCAAGCTACGCGATTAAGTTTAGAAAGACAAGGTAGATCGTTGTGTGTAACAAGTCATCATAATTTAGCGCACGTCTAAACTATGATGGAATGCACAATAGCAGGAGAGCGTGGTCTTTGGAGTCTCCCTCAAGGATGGGGGACGACTTGTGGGGGGGGGGAGAGAGAGAGGGGGGGTGGGGGGGTAGAGCGAGATCTGGCTCGTAGCGGGGGGTAAGCGAGTCTGAGCTTGCCTTCCCATCTCGTTTCGAATTTTCTTTGCTCATTCGAATGGGAGATTTGGGGAAAGATGGGGAGACGTTTGAAGTTTTTTCAGATGCTTTAGATGTAGTACTTGACTTTAACCTACCCCTCCCGGTCTTAAATCGGGAGATCGTGTTCGTTTTTATGGGGTAGATTGTTAAATTCTCTTCTGCCCTTTTCTTTTTTTTTTTTTAATTTTTTTTATTATTTCTTTTTTTTTTTTTTTTTGTGCCGAGAGGTGGATAGTTATATTGTAAAATGAGCTCTTTTCTACAAGTAGTGACCGACTTTTTAAAATAAGCGAGATTCTTCACGCTATTCCTTACGTCAATAAAGTTTATGAAGCTATTAAAAATGTTAAGACTTTTATTTATTGTTTTTTTTTCTTTCAGTATAGTTCATTTCAAGTTTCACTTAGCACTATAATTGTTTTTTGGCACTTTCACAATCACCACGTGTTTTTTTTCTTTGTGGAAGTGGCTTGGAATGATCGAGAAGTGATTTTTTTTTTCACTCTGGAGGGTCACCAGAAAAACTAGGTACAAAGCCGTTGGATACTTGTATTTAATGTTTAATTGGACCCTATTTAAGAGTATCGTGTTGAGTTATAGGCAATAATAGAACTACGAGTTGGAATGGCGATTAACGCTTCTTTAGAGTTATTTCTTTTATTGAGATTACTTCTTGATGATGATTATTTTACAAGGACACAATTTAAGTGATTTTGGAACTATTGTTTCAAAGAAGAAATATTTATTCCTACAATATCAGTTATTATTTAAATGTGTCTTTGATAACCTTACAAGTTATTATCCCGGGTGTGAGGAGAGCAAAACTGTTAGCTCTTCCGGATTTCATGTTCGAATAAGCTGGCCTCTTGCCAATATGATAGGCGTATTTCTGACGAGGAGTCAGGCCTCTGGTGAGACCTTGATACAATAATACGAAAAAATAAAGAGTGAGAAAGACATTATTTCGGCTGTTTAGCTAACAGACTTGTATACAAGGTTATATCTTGACAGCATGATGTACCAGAAATGCTGTGAAGGTAGCAGTCTTAAGCAATGAGTAGTCCTTTAAGATCAAGATTTTGGGGGCAAGTACATAGTGTTGTATACGAGATACGGGTACAGAGTATAGGTTAGTAGATATATATAGGAATATATATATATGATGGATATATATATATATGTATATATATATTATATAAGTATATATATATATATAATATTATATGATATTCTGATAGTAGATATATATAATTTTATATATATATATAATATTATATATATAATGATATAAATATATACTATAGTATATTAACTATTATTATTATTCATTGATTGAGTATTATTAATTTATTATTAATATTAGAATTAATTAATTAAATATATTAATATTAATATTATAATATAATATATTTATATTGATGATGGGCGCAAAATTCGCTGTTGTTTCAAATTTCTA
>JABUQX010055108.1:0-12911 GCA_015478945.1 Trachelipus rathkii
TATTTTACTGAGTGAATTAATTGTCCTTTTTTTTGAATTTTTTTATTCATATACCCGAGTATGAAGGTGCTATCATATACACTGCTAGGAAGAATAAATTCAAATGCACCTTAAATCTCCTAATTATCCTTATGGGATGATGTGGAGATGAAATTGCTTTCATCGATTACAAGAAGATGGAGTTGCGGAAGACCTGTTTATAGGGTCACAGCGGTGATGCCCGGTGAGCTTTGTTTTGCTTGATAATGAGAGCATGGACTCTGCTATAGAGATTCGTAGATGTTCTATAACAGAAGATAGAAGTATACGGGATCTTCTCAGTATTATTCACGTATATGAGACATATTAGAGTTATATTTTCATTAAGAAATTATGTATAATTATGATATAGAGTAAAATGTATGAGTACAGATGCACATGTAAGAGAGAGTATCGAAGTAGAGAAGTAAGAGAGGAGAGGTGGAGAGAGAGCATGCGTGTGGCACGAAATTGGCTATGGTGTTTCAGTACTTAGATTAGAGTACGAGTCAAGCATGCACCAGAGACTTATTGAACATTAGTACAAATGATATATAGATGATAATAGATATAAGTAAGATATTCATAGTATATATGAGTATATATTGATATATAATAGATAAGTATATAAGTATAGATATAACTATGATTAATTGTGGATTAGTAAAGATTAGAGTGAATATATGAGTAATGAGAACTCAGAAAATTATGAATTGAAGAAGAGTATATAAAGTAATAAGAGAGGTAAGATGAATAGTGAAAGTAGAATGATGTAAATAGTAAAGTATTAATCAGTAATGAGAAATATTGAATAAGTATATTAAATTGAGAGGATATAGTAAATATATGATATAATAGTTAAAGATCATTTCTCTTAATGAAGTAGTATTATGTGTAAGCTAAACCGAGATAAAAGAAAATAATCAAATAGAACTAATTATTATTAAAGAAATGATATATAAAATAATAATAATAGCACAGGATTAAGTGAAATGATAATAGAGATTATATGCCCTAGGAGAACAAAATAACGACTTTACTAAGTTAAATAGTATATACAATAAGAATTATACTATTTTAATATTCACTTGCATATGACACTAGATCATTTATATACAAACATATTGATTTAAGTAGATTTAAGACTATGTATTGTATATATATATTACAATAGGGCAATTTAACATAATAATAATAGAACTAAAAGAAGTGCAAAAAATTAATATTAATGAGAAAAGAAAAAAATTAATTTTTGTAATAAAATATTATTATAAAGTAGTGAAGATTATAAATTAATAATTGGGGTAAATAAAAATAAAGAATCGGATCATAAAAAGAAAAATTAATAAAAGCAAGAACGAGAATACATGAGTGTCTTAATAAGTTTTGAGACAATGACTTCTCTTAAATATTGTGGAGATGTGAGTGTGATCATTTTCTGTGATTACATATTTTTTATTGCTTGAATTTTATAAATAATGAAATTATGCAAAATAAAAGTTTTAATTATCTTGAGCTTTTTCACATGACGTTAAGTTGTGTATTTAAATGGTTATATTTTTTTTAGGTTGTGCTGTATTTACGGAAAACTAATAAATATACGTGTGGTTTAGAATATGAAGATGATTAATGATAAAGTTAATATTAAAATTATAGCTATATTCGTAACAGTTTAATGTAAGTGAGTATAACTCTATTGCATAGAAGCATAGGCTTAACGCTATATGGGGAGGACGAAGGAGGAAAAGGGTCAAATGCTACAGGTTTGGGGAAATTTTCTGTTTTTGCTCATAATATGACGGACCGCACGCAGCGTCTAATGAATGGAGTATAGGGTAATGTTTCTAGTAAGTGATTGTGTATATCATATGAAAGTGTGAATGTAATAAGGTGTTGTAAATACTATCATAATTGTTTAATCATGTGTAAATCATGAAGGAATAGGTGAGGAGATTATATAGTATGAGGTAGAAGAGATATATATAAGACGATAAGTAACTATCATACATAATGATCTACGTTGTAATCGCTATATTACGCTAGTATAGAATAATATCGGCCTTTGACGTATGCAGAGAGAAGAGAGAGACAGAGAAGGAGAGAGAGAGAGAGAGATTTAGGGTGAGTCATTTTTAGAGGAGCCAAAGCAGAAAAACGTGGTCAAAATCCTCAGGTGAGGTACATGTATATCCAAATTCTTGACTTATTTATCGTATATTATACTAAATTTTATATCCGGGTATTTACGCGGTATAGTGGGGATATTACGTAGGAATTATTCATGGTTTATTACCCGGTATTATTATAGTAACTATATATATATAATATAATATGTATCTACCCGGTGAGTAAGTCTCGATGCAATGAATCAGGAATATAACAATTTTATACTTATTTCCTTTAGATTTAATATAGTAGGGTTTTTCTTTAATACCCTTCGTTAGGTATTATTAGTAATAAAATAAGGTCAGCGATTGTAGTTACTAAGCAGATCATAATCTACTCACACTTACGGAAAAACTGGGCAGATGCCTTCTAACACCTTCTAAGTGAAAGGGGTGTAGATTATCTACAATAATTTAATATTTAAACATAATTAAATTTGATAATTAATTACTATATATATAATAAACACTAGATGGCATATAGGTATTATTATTAAATTTTATTATATAATATACTAACTATATTGTATATACAAGTGTATATATATATATATATACTTATATATATTTAATATTATATATATATATTCTTAATAATTATATCTAAATGAATACTAGGTATACTAATATATATATAATAATTACACATATAATTATAGATATATAGCTACTATAATATACTATTATGTACTTATGAATATCATATTATAAGTATAAAACAATACTATACATAGATGAATTAGAGTATTATTATTTATAAAATGCATATATTAAGATATATATATATTATACTTAATATTTATATTTATATATATAACGTATATTTTATTACGATTACTCTCATCGTTGGCTAGAGTGATACAGGGTTAGTACCATATAAAAAATGATTAATATTTATATATATATATTATATTATTATATTATAATTTATATACATTATATTGTTACTATATAGTGTCGAGTCACGCTAAGCCTGGGCTCGATTAAGATGTTAGTATCATACTGGAGTGTGTAGGAATTCACTTTCATTGAAAATTTTTAACATTTCGGCATTTTTTGATATTTAATTTTTTTGCTCTTCTTTGACGAATATCGAACAAACAAAAGAAATTTAGAATGTACAAATTGAGAATTACATTTCATTTAAAGCATTTCATTATTAGTTATTTAGTAAAGGTATGCAGTATGAGCTCTTTAATTGTGTTCAAGGTTATCCACACTGGATAACTTAAGGTCTGAACAGTATTGTTAGTATAAGCCTTCATTAAGAACTGGTGTTGTTGTTATTTTCGCACATTTTTCGTCAGGCAAGTTTTTGTTCCTTGGTTTTAGTAATAAAAATGCAAAATGAATCTGGTCGGCTTAGGAGTGCATACGATTTTTGCGAAGTTGGAAGAGGAATTATTCACTCTGCGTGGCCGTTATGTAAGTTTTATATTTGCTTGCAAATTTGCTTTATTGTAACAATGTTTACGGATTCTGTTGTGTATTCTGCACATTGTGCTGCTCTGAGTGGAAATTTGGAAGTTTCTGTGGCAAATTGGGGTTGATATATCGGGATGCATTATTTGACTGAGGCGCATCTTTGATTTGACTTATGCCACATTTATTATTATATTTTGCATTTTTTGGCCGCTGTATTACTGAATACCATAGTTGATATTTACTGCAAATGAACGGGTTTGCGTTTTTATATGGACTAAACAGGTAATTAGGATTTTGGTAGGCAGGATGCAGGAAAGAAGTTGGGATTAGTATTGTAGTAGCTATATGCGATTTAACAAAATACTTCTTGTAAAGAATACAGAGGAAGTTCTAATTTTTCGAAATTTATCAATGATATTACTGACAAGTGATATGTAATCACGCTACACTCTCTCTCATAGGGTTAAAACGTGTTTATTTAAGACTCTCAAATACAGGTGATCCTCAGAATTACTATGAAGATGGAATAGTTCAGGCTGGTGAAAGAAAGGTATCATTCAAAAATTTGATCTGTGGTTACAATAATGAATCTCCGTACGCGTAGTAAGCGCTGAGGAAATCGCAAATTTATTTCAATAACAACTCTTTCATATTCATCTCTAAATCCTTTATTCTAAATCTTATATAAAAAAAATGAGGGAATGGAAGATTACTAAATGCGTGGAAATTCATGGATATAGACCTGCAAAGAATTTTTGTGTGGTTAACTGGGTTTCTGGAGACGGATGTGCTCCGGTTCGCTTCTATTCTTTTTCAAAAGCAGTGACGCGGACGGACAGACAGCAGTGAATATTTAGTGTTGTCTTATGTAAAATTAAATAGATATACAATTTCCTATATAGGCTACAGGAATGTATAGAATCGTAGTAGTATACTACAGTAACTTAATAATATAGCCTTTCTAGATAGTGGTATGGATAATACTGGTTTATTTGTTTAGATATTATTATGTTTACTAAGTTTTGGATAGTTATTTTAATAATAGTATATATTCTTAGTTTTATATACAACCTGTGGTGACAAATAAGGGGGGAGACTTTTTAATAAATAGTATAATAAAAATATGTATCTATATAGAGTAATGAGGATTAGGAACTCAATAGGGCGGTTGTGGGCCATAATAAAAAAAATAAAAATAATACCGTACACGTAAGGTAGTAATTACGGTGAATATAAGATTGATAAAGACTTATACTATAAAAAAATAAAAAAATAATATATATAAACAATAACCACAGAATATACCCACCAACATAAATAATATAAAATAATATATAACTTTAATTGATTAAATGATTTAATGTCTCGACGTTCTATCTTTTAGATCATACACGGAAAAAATATAAACAAAGAATCTGTCTAGCAATATTTATTTAATTTAAGTTCTGAGCTAATCAAGATATAAAAAGATAATAGGTGATTAAATAGGACGAGATTAAGATATACAAATATAACCCATAAAATATAAATACAAAATAAAGGGCTGACTATACTATATACACAAACAAGAATAAATATTTGAAGGGAACGCTTTATACGAGCTAGTGTTCGCGCTATTAGTTGATCAATTAGTGAAAGAAAAAAATAAGCAAATAAAAATATCCCATCGTGCGATTCATGTAAATGTTAAGCTTTACTATTTGTTGGGAGCCATAAGCGAAAAAAAGTTCACATAGTTGGAAAGAATATTTTTTTTTAATAATCGGAATAAATATGATAAAAAATTACTATTATGGGTGAAATGAAATATTGGGTATTATATTTACTCAGTAAAACACGACTGGATTTAGAAGTATAGATTTTCTTTATTAATTTCAATTCATTACATTTATATTAGTTTTTAAGGTATAATTAGTTTGTGAAATAATGTGTTATTTTTGTATTATTCTAGATTTTAATAGATTATATATTATTTTTTTTTTTCGCAATAAAATAATATGTTAGATAAATAATAATGATAATATATCAATTAATACATAATAATATGAATATATAATAAATATATAATTTAATGGAATCTAAATAGGTCTAATAGATAATTTGAAATAGAAAAATAGTTTAAAAAGATAAATTAATATAATACATAATATATATAAATCATAATCAAATGTAAGACATGAAAAAATTTGGTGGTGAGATTTTCTTTCTCCAATATATTTAGTTGGCGCAAATATATTTTTATTTCGGTTAAAAATAGGTTAATGTATATCTTAAGAATTCAAACATATGCCAAGATGGGCTTTTAATAAAGGAAATTGAATTATTTTCGTATTGTTTTGAATATTAGTTACATTATTGTTAAAAAAAACGATGTTAGTTTTTATTCTAAAAGAGTTGACCTTTTTTTTTTACCTGTTATCAACAGGAATAGAAGAGTGACTGTTTGTCGAAATGTCAGTTTTTATGGAGAGGAACCTGTTTATCATAGTATATATAACTATATATATATATACCACGTAATGTGATATGGTAACATTTAATAGCCCAGCTAGTATAAAAGAAATATAATATAATATAACATCTTCTATATATATTTTATTATTTTTTTTGGTGTATGATAATCAAAACTTTTAGTTTACATATATATATCTAGTCTGTTATTTATATATATTTATATATATATACATAAATATATTTTGCGCTTACTTTATACTCCGCTGCGTGGATATAGGTAGTATAGTTATCCTTTCATATTGCTCTCACGACTACTCCTTCTCGAACGCGCGAGATGCCTACAGTGCGATAGGTTCTGACCCAGCGCTGCGTTCGTTGCGTTACCGTAGCTCCAAAGTTATTAGACGCCCTGACCTACCCTTTATCGGCAGAGGCCACACCGCGTTCTAAGATACGCCTGGCGCCCAATAGCGGCCTTCTCGCAGTGACTTCTTGCGCAAGTTGTCGGAAATGTTCCAGAGTTGGGCTCTGGATTGAGAGTTGAATTAAGACAGGGGAGTTAGATAGTGGGAATGATGTTTAGGCCCTGGTTACAGTTTGGACAGATACTTTGTAGTGGTTTAAGGCTTGGAGGTTGAATCTGATTTTTTGTAGGGATTGTAGTATTTGGGGTTGTGGCCTGCTCTTAAATCTTGGCCAAACGATGACTGGTCTTAAGTTCTATTGGTAAGAAGTTGAAGTTTCTGGTGCTATTTCTGGTTTCTGGTGTATTTTTAAAATGTTGTTTCAGTAATTGTTAAATATAAAGAGTGGTTTTCTGTTACCTAGTGGTGTGAATTTGTTTGATGTAATGATGTGGTTCGTTTGGTGTGGCGGTGGAATATGTGTTTTTAGAGTTTCGATTTGTAATATACCGGAGCTGGTGAATCGAAGGAGGCTTGTCTTGAGACCGTGGTGGGTGGGACTTGCCAGAGGGCTACTGATTGGCATGGTATGTGTGGGGAGTTTGGGTATTTTTGGCATAGAAATTGTGTGCGCTATCATATGAAGGTGCTAATGTCTGACCTGCCCTATGGCGTAGAATCTATTGATTTCAAATTGGCATGGGGGGGGATTGATCCTTTTACATGTGACGTGGGTTTTCAATTGGGTTTTATAATAGGTGGTTTTGTTCATTTGCTCGTAAAGATTATGTTTTTGGGAGTTTCTTTCCTCTGCTGCTTTTGTAAGAAGTCACGGTAATATGGGTGCGCAGGATTTGGAGAGGCATAGTTTAGAGTCGGACGAAAGTATTGTTTGTATATGGTGGTGGATGTTGGTTTGTTGTTTGTGAAAGTCTGTGGGGGGCAAGCGAGAGATTTCTGAGAGAGAGGATAAAGATTTTATAAATTTTTAATAGGAAATTATACAATAGATGTGAGTTAATAATTAGAATTGCCAATCAAGACATCTTTGGATAAAGAACATCTGAGCAAGAAGCTATAAATAATAAAGATTTAACTTTATATATATATTATAAAATAGTGCAGGTGCGATTAATAAGAAAATTAGGTAAATTTTAATTATATGATTTACACTCAGCTATTATATATCTCTACTTAATATAACACTATGATTAGTATATAGCTCCTAATAGCAGATCTACGGAAAACTATTTATTTATTATGATATATAATACGACTATACATTATGACTAAAACATTTTTTACTGAAATTATAAGTAATTTATAAATTATCGAATTTCTTATAAGTGTATAGATATTAATTTCTAAATTTAAATTGTTTTTTATTAATATATATATTATATATAATTTATATATCAAAATATAAAAATAAAATTAAACTATAATAACTAAAATATAGCAGCACTATAATTATAATAGGAAGTTATATATATAATTATAATATATATGATATATATAATAAAATGTATATATATACAATAATTGATATAGGCTATATATATAATATATCATATTGACTATTTCCGTGTTATTATAATTATAATATTGTTTAGTGGCTTTATTATTTTGTGTATTTTTTTATTTTTATATTATTTTTATTTCTTATTTTTTATTGTATGATATTATATTATAATCTGTAGTATACACTATATTTGAATTAATATAGTATATTTATTAGATTCCCATTATATTTGATTCAATTTACATTCATATTTACTAATTTTAATAGAAAAATAACTTCTCCCTTATAAGTTTCAGTAGTTCACTTGCCGCAATAATAACAAACAAGGTTTCAGTTTTATTTGTCTTTACCATATCAAACCAGATCAAAGGATTGGAAACCCCTCCCATAGAGAGGAAAATAAGCCTAACGTAAACCTAAACCTAACTAACCCTAATATAAACCTAAACCTAAACCTAAACTCCCCTGAACCTAAACCTAACTAAACCTAACTTCCTCGATTATAACCTGTAGGAATTTAGTCCTATTTGTTCCTATCTCTCTAGCTTGAACAAAGGGTTGGGATAAACCTAGCCTACAACCAGCCTACATACACCTGGACCTAGCCTCCACCCCGCCTGAGCTCATCCAGGTAACTGATGCCTTAGCACTTTGGTAGGTCATCTGATGCTAACATGAGTCATGTAGGTACCTGTCCTGTATTTTGATCTATCTCAAACTATTTCAACCACACACAGACACACCACACACACACACAACACACACATCCGCTACACACACTAACAGCACACACATCACACAACAGCGCACATCAAACACACACTACACACTACACCTTATGACTTAACACAATCAGCACTTACACTTAAGTGCAAAACACACACACATCAAATCATATACCACATACACACACACACACCACACACATTCACTATGACACCTTTACAAACATTCACTATGACACTCACATTTACCCATAGTCACCACTTATCATTTACACTTATACAAAGCGGTCACACAACACCACACACACATTAGACACACACGCACTACACACTTATATCACTACATTCACTAAATGATCACTTACACTTCACAACCCATAGCACTTACACTTAACATTTAAACACTTATCACAATTATGTATAAACACACGAGCATCCACTCTGGTCTTCCATGGGTTCAAATCTTTAGGAGCATTTGTTCTTTTAGGAATATCGCCTTGCACATTTTTCATTAAAAACATTACTTCCATGCCGATGTTCCGCCAGTAAATCAGTTAAAATACTAATATAGAGGAGTGTAGTTATCTAACACATCCATAGGGCGATTAAGTATGCTTTTGTTTTATTGATCTTGTTTTACTGGCTTAACTCATAACTTTACATGTGATTTTTATACTTAATACTTACTCCTACGACTTTAACTCATATTTATATTAACATTACATACCTTTACATATCTGTCAGTAAATCAATAACGCTGTTTTATCACCATTATGATATGTTAAAATACCCCTATTAAAGGGGGGGGGGGATTATTTTGCTTTGTTTTGTAATGTTTATACTGTGCAATTAATCTCTCATGATTCTGCTTTAACCTCAAGTTTTTCCTGCTTTATATCATGCAATTGTATTTAACTGACTTTAACTACACATACTTCATGTTAAACATTACACTCCTAGAAAGCAGGAAGTAAGCAGAAGAATACAACATAGAGGTGTGACCTACACAAGGGTGGGGGATATATCGCTTTTGGTTATTACTGCTTTACGCTTTATTAGTCATGTTTTACTGCTTTGAAACTTTCTGCTTTAACCTTGCTTTAACTTTCTGAGCTTTAGGACTGCTTTATCTTCTGCTTTACTGTTTATAACTTCTGCTTTTATCTGCTTAATACTATATATTTTATATTAACATTATGTTTTTTATTTGTTTTAATACTTTTTTATATCTATCTTTTTTATTATATATTTATTTTATTTTAAACTTTTAATTATTATTTTATTCTTTTTATTATTTAATATTTTATATTACGGAAATTAATGTTAATTGCTTATTACTTCAATAACGTATTTTATTATCTTATTTAGAACACACACACACACACATCAATTACATCACAAACACACACACACACACAGAGAGATTTACTTAAACACACACACACATACATCACACACACAAACCCACATCAAAACAGACGACAGCATATACACTCTACACATAATACATTAAACATTCACTATTGACAGCTCTTATATCACACAATTTCCCTATGATCACTTACATTTTATTCCCATGAACACTTACGATTTACAGCTTATACAGCAGCGCGGTACGACACAAACATCATTTATAAAACTATGATTACTTATAACAACACACCGAAATTTTCAACTAATGAAACACTTACTTTCGTCCAACAACCCTTAGCAAGTACACTTACGAATCACTACACACAGCAGATTTAACTTACACTTTATATATACCCGGCGGTTTTTCAGCCATACCCATTTACTATTTACACTCAACCCCTTATGGATAACAAATGCACTGATTTACGTCGATTAGCCCCACACAACACACACCACACACATACATGAACACACGTCCACACACACTCCGAGTTACACTATATAGACGTATAATTCTAATTAACATTTTAATTGTTTTAATTAAGCCGTTCCTTAATACTACTCTAATTATCTCAAAATATAATAAAATTATTTTCAAAGTTATCCTTATAAATTTATAAATACATCTATTCATATTAAATTTGAAGCAAAGTAATCTTATTATTAAAACTAGTTAATATACTTTTGTTTATTAATTTATAATTAAACTATTAAGCTTTTAAAATAACTTTTACTAAAATTTTTTATGAAATTTTATTTAAAACATATATTTTACGAGTACTTAAATGCAAATAACATCTAGATAAATGCAGTAAGTCGGCCTAGCCCCACATCACACCATGCTACACAAGCATGACCACGTTTATTGTTCTATGGACTTACTGAGCTGATTACATCATTACTTTAGCCATGTAATAAGTTATAAAATACAAATAAGTTCTTCTATCTACGCTTATAACATAACATGTATTTTTTAAAATCATTCTGTTTTATATTTAAAAATATACAATTAGGTACATAGATAAACTACTTTTAATTCAACTCGATTGGTTAACTAAAAATATTTTCAAAGTTTTTTTTAAAATAATTCGGGTGTTTTCTTTTAATTTAATTATTATTGAATATGATGTAACAAAAAAAAAAAAATATTTTAGGAGAACAACCAAAATCCATCACGAAGAAAACACAACAACTACCGCACATTCCTTACAGAATACGAAACTGACCTCATCTTACTTAAAATGTGTTGAATAAATAGCTTTCAGTCTTAAATTTAGGGCTAATCCTTTTGAGTAAATACCGAGTCGAATTTTCAAAAGCCATAATTCCAGGTCAAATAATTAATATTTCAAACTGACCTTGTTTCCTGTAAAACAATGTGGTTGCAAATATACATACCGTTAGTATACCCTAAATTTAGGTACACCTAAATTTAGGATTAAAGTTCACTTTTGGATAGACGGGCACTTAATTATATAATCCTATTACCTTAATGGTCAAAGGTAATTCCCGTAATAGACAATAATCACTGTTATTGATTATTAATTTATTAAATATATTTTCATAAACATGAAAAAAGGGACAACCTTGTAAAGATCCTTTAAGCAGTTAAGAAGGAAATGTTTTTCCTTACTTGTATTTGAGGGTACGGGGTAATCCTAATCTCTTATATTGACCTCGTTGTGAATTGGTCGACGAATTTATTATTAATCGTCTTTGAAATTACGTTGTAATCTAGTAAAACTTGTATTTGAGCAGGTGTGTAAGTTTTTATTATCTATTTATTTACAAACTCATTTTTAAAAATATCATAGTCATTTAGGCTGATACGGTGCACAGTAATCATGATTTGGTAATTAAAGTTTCTTTATTTTTAGTGTATTTATTATATTACTTAAATTATATTATTAATTCCACTAGAATAGATAATAATTAATTCACTAGTACATAAGCTAACCACCATGGCTCAGCATGAGCCCCACCCGCAATGGCAGCCAACCCCGCCCCGCACCCGCAGGTGGGTCCCGCCGCGTCCCCGCCCACGCCAATCGCGCCTGGCAGCCGCAATATTTTCCGGCAGTCCTGACCCGCCGCGTGCACCCGGCAGGCCGCAATAATTTCCGCGCGAAATGAAAATATATATATAGTATATAAAATTTCAATTAATAAAACAATATCAGTGTCTCAAACACGTCCTACAAGTGTAAATGCTCGAAATGTTCCGACAAAACTAAATGAGTCTCACTTCCTCCTCAGCTCTCTCTTCTCTCTCTCTCTCTCTCTCTCTCCTCTCTTCTAATATATTATCTTTTATGTTCATCATCATCACCATCATCTCTCTCTTCCGTCTCTCTCTCTCCTCATATGAAAAGAGTACTTCATATATATTAATATATCTATATACATATATTATATAATATATATTTATAAAGTTATATTATATATAATACTTTATCTAATATATATATATAGTTATATATATAATATATTAATATATAATATATTAATATATATATATAATATATATTGATTTATATATATATATACTATATAGTATAGTTCATATATAGTAAGTATCTATATATAGAATATATATTAATATATGAATTATTATTATTATTATTATTATATTTTATTATACTATTATTATTATTATTATTATAATTATTATTATAATAATTATTTGATGATTATTATTATTGAAGCAGCGGACTTGCTTTTATAAACCTGGAAATTAAAATTTAGATTATTCTACTAACTCAGTATTTAAACCGGCGGAGGTGTA
>JABUQX010055109.1:2500-5000 GCA_015478945.1 Trachelipus rathkii
TAATAATAATAATAATAATAATAATAATAATAATAATAATAATAATAATAATAATAATAATAATAATAAACACAATGAACCATTTAAATATATATATAAACAAAATAAAAAAAGTTGTGTAAAATATTTGCCTCTGATTCTCCACATCTGATAGAAGATTGGTCTTATTAAGGCATTACGTCACACATGAGATGGAAATCTAAATAATTTAATATACAATCTTCAAAATTAAGTTGAAATAACAGTCTTCTCATTCACTCACACACACACACACACGCACGCGAGCTCGCACACAAACACACACAAAACAAATATATATATATATATATATATATATAATATATAATATATATATTATATATAATATAAATATATATTATATTATTATATATATATATATATATGTGTAATATATATAATATATTTATATATATATATATAATATATGACCATTTACCAATGTCGTTTCATTTACAATTAAAGTAATACGCCAATTGTACTTCAACGAAAAAGGTTTCTCTTTAAACTTTATAATAAAATCGGTAATAATATAATAAAAATAATAATAATAATAAATATATAATAATAATAATAATAATAATAATAATAATAATAAATAATAAATAAATAATATAATAATTAATAATCAATATAATAATAATGAATTGTGTGAAAAATTACTGTATATATTATAGAGTATAATCATATATAATATAATATAGTATATTAGTATATATATATATACTACCTATATATATATACATACTATATAATATATAATATACACATGATATAATATAATATATATATACTTATATATATGATATATATATATACGTGTGTGTTTCTGGGTAATAAAAGTGAATCACATTACTTGGACATTCCATGAGTGGAAGGATTTTTAAGATAATCGTTTGTATTTTTAATGACCGTTCGAATAACCGTTTCGTACTTAACATGCGTCTATCGGTAAAGCAACAGATTCGCAGGGCAAGAAGGACCTCGGGTCGATCCGTCGTTCAAGTCCTAGGTAGGAATTATAGAAAAGTTTATCTCCTCGAATATGATATGCCTGTAACGTTACGATCTTTTAAAAAAAAAAAAAAAAAAAAAAAAAAAAAAAATTTCTCCCAAAATATGTTCCGATATATTCTTATTGTTCGAAGATAAAATAAGAGACCTTTACCTTCCTAAAACACCGCAGTGTACACTCATTTATTTATTTACTATATATATATATATATATATATATATATATATATATATATATATATATATATATATATATACACGTATATGTATAAAGTACATTAGTAAATTATATAGTAGCTGTATTTTTTCCCTTACACCATTCCTAATAAATAATAATAATAATAATAATAATAATAATAATAATAATAATAATAATAATAATAATAATAATAATAATAATAATAATAATAATAATAATAACAATAACAATAACATAAAAAATATAATAATAATAATAATAATAGGATAATAATAATAATAATAATAATAATAATAATAATAATAATAATAATAATATAATAATGAAGATTTTTTGCAGATATTTTAATGCTTGTTTAAATGCCCTTAGATATATATACAGTATATATATTTATTTATTTATTTATTTATTTATTTATTTATTTATTTATTTCTTTATTTCGTTATTTCTTTATTTATACATTTATATATATATATAAATATATATAAATATATATATATATATATATATATATATATATATATATATATATATCATAGTATATATTATATATTTATATATTATATTATATATATATATATATATATATATCATATTATATTATATATATATATATAAATAATATAATATAATAATAATAATAATAATAATAATAATAATATATAATAATAATAATATAAAATAATAAAATATTATAATAATAATAATAATAATAATAATAATATAATAATAAATAATAATTAATAATAATATATAATAATAAATAATAATAATAATAATAAATAGCAGTAATGGGAATAATCAAACACTCTTATAAAGAATAAGGGTGATATATTTTAATCATGATAATAATAATTAAATAATAATATAATAATAATAATAATATATAATAATAATAATAATAATAATCAATAAATAATAATAATAATAAATAATAATAATAATATATAGAATAATAATAATAATAATAATAATAATAATAATAATAATAATAATAATTATTATATAATATTAATATTAATAATAATATTATTATATAATAATATATAATAATAATATAATAATTATTATAATTATAATAATAATGCCATAATAACCTAAATTATTTTATAATAATAATTATATTAATTAATTAAATATTATATAATAATAATTATTAACAATTATTATAATTAATAATTATTATATTAATAATTTATTATATTTAATATTATTATATTAATAATATTTATATAATAATTATTATATAATAATTATTAATATTAATAT
>JABUQX010055109.1:27500-31688 GCA_015478945.1 Trachelipus rathkii
TTATCGTGCCACGGTCGGCGCCGCACTTTTGTGGTGTGTTGGCCATTCCTACTTAAGACATTTAACGACACGAAATATTCGAATTAGCACCATGAAAGAGGGATAAAAAAATGACATTAAAAAGCTATCAATTAATTCTTTATACACATATGTCTAAACCGCTACCTAGTGGCACAACGGTAGAGCGACGGAGTCGCATGGCAACGGCGTGGGTTCGAATCCTAGTTCGGATCCTAGGTAGAAATTACCTAGAAGTTCCCCTCCTTGAATAGGGCTATGCCCGTGAGGTGTGAATTTTTAAGAAAAAAAAAAAAAAACTGCAAATTGATGTAATAGCGCAGCGTAGCTTGAACGTTCCGTCCGGATTCTAGGTAGAAATTACCTATAATAATTCTCGTGTCGTCGTCTCTCGTCTCTCTATAATAATAATAATATACTATATATATATATGATATATAGTATAGTATATATATATATATATATAACATATATATATAGTATATATATATATAGTATATAATAGTAATATATATATATATATTATTATATTATATATATTATATATTATATAACTAAAAAGAAAATTAAAAATTAGTTTTTTTTATTTTTATACTCGTTTATAATTTAATTCTAATATTTAAATTATGCAATAATTTTTTAATAATTTAAATAATTGAAATATTTAATATAAAAACAAATCTGTATTACATAATTTACATATTAATTAATATATTAGAGAGAAATAACATTAAGATGATAACTAATTATATATATATATTTATATATAGTATATATAATAATTATATATACTATTATATATATTTATATTATATATATATATATATTATATATATATACTATATAATTATATATTATATATATCGATATAAGTATTTTGATTTTAATTTTCAAGTCTATGTGTGGACCGATTAGAAAGAGGAGCCTGCACATCATTTTCCAACTGCAATTGGAAAATTTGTACAAAAAAAAAAAAAATAGAAATAAAGATGAGGAGGAAAAAAAAGGACCGAGCTTTCTTCTAGTTGCTTTTGGGAATCTGTAATGTTAAAAGAAATTTCCCCAAATTTAGGGTAAAAATTCTTGTAAAGTCGAAATGGACCCTGAATAAGTTCCCCCTTCTCTCTCCTCTCTCTCCTCTGTCATCTCTCTCTCTCTCTCTCTCCTCATCTCCTCATCTCTCTCTCTCTCTCCTCTCACTCTCTCTCTCTCTCTTCTCTCTCGTCTCTCTCTCTCTCTCTTCTCTCTCGTCACAACTCACTCACTCACATCTCTCCTCTCTCCTCTCTCTCCTATCTCTCTCTCTCTCTCTCGTCTCTTCTCTCTCTCTCTCTCCCTCCGTCCTCCTTCAATCCGCTCGTCTCTTCTGCTCTCTTCCTCTCTCTCTCTCTCTCTCTCACTCGTCAATGCTTACTTATGCAAATAAAAATAAGAATCTCTCATTGCTTGTCCCGATTTTTTTATTTTTTGCAGACTTGTTCAAGCGGTTTTTTTTCGTCTTTTTCGCGTTCTTTTTCCCTTTTTTTTATTTTTTTTTTTTGTTTCTCCAAATTTTATTCTTCAGCTTCTTATTATTTGGGATGAAAAGAATCTATCTTTAAAATGTATTTTGATTTTTACCCCGCCTGCGATAATTGCGGCAGCAAATTAACATTTTACAAACAAGAGATATTATAATTTTTATTTCTTTCATTTTTTATTTTTTTTTTTAAACTTCAAAAGGTTCTATCTCTTAACACTCCTCTCCCCTTGCCTTATTCAAACTCGCCCTAGTCCTACTCAACCCCCTAGTCAATCTAATACTTGCCCTGCCCCACCGTAATAATACCGCAAACTCAGCTAATATGCTTTATTTCTTAAAAAAATTTTAGTAATTAATTACTTTATGATATAGATGCAACAGATGGATTTTGAGTTGTATTTTCGGTACCTATCTTCTCACTACTATTTCCCCTTATAACATCATCCCTCGCATTTACTACAGACTGCATTTTGGTGATTGGTGAGGGGAGATATTTTTTTTAAGTGATTCTTAAGTTAGCAACATATTACATTTAAATTTTTAATTACGTAATTGATGAATTAAATCGTAATATTTTCTTAAAAACTTTTTTTAAGTTTTTTGATAATAATAATAACGATAAATAAAAATAATCATATATAATTCCAATAATGCAATGCCAATCTAATCTGAAATATTTAATAAGAATAATAAAAATTAATAAAAATAATAAAAATCGCAATAATAAAAATAATAACAATAGCAATAATAATAATAATAATAATATATAATAATAATAATAATAATAATAATAATAATAATAATAATAATAATAATAATAATAATAATAATAATAATAATAGGGAAAATATTGAAAGATGTTCCCAGTGCCTTAATAATTATTATCAGCTAACTTATTACCGGATACAAAGAATACTCCAAGCGGTCCTAAACCGAACGCCAATCCTCAGTCACATTGTTCTTGGTATTATCACCAGACGAAAAATGTCGGTTCTAATTTTCCAGAGGAGAATCTCTAAGGAAAAATATTTTCAGCAGAAAAAAATGTCTAAAATATTTATAAAATTTTTAAAAAATAGTAAATTTATGAAAAATTTATTAATGCATTTAGAAAAATTAAGAAAAAAAAGTAAATTTATGAAAGATATATCAAAATTTAGGGAAAAATGAAGAAAAATTGGGGGGGAATTTGTATCAATTTATAAAGAATAATTTTGCAAGTTTTCACTCTGAAATTTTTTCTGAAAAATTTATGGGAAACTTAGGAAAATTTTAGAGAATTTTTTTTTGGACAAGTGTACCAAAAAATAGAGAAAGTGGGAGGGAGGAATTTATGATAAATATACTAGAAACAAAAATCTAGAGAAAATTTTAGCAACAAGATAGAGAGGGAAGGGGGGGGGGGGTTGGGGGGTAAAAAAATTAAATAAATATTAGGGGGTAAGTTGAAACAATTTAGGGGAAAATTTTTTAAGTTATAAAAAAACGTCACGAAAGAGCGATGAATCAGGAGGAAAGTCTTTTAGATCGAATCTTATCCAACTCATCGTTGAAGAAGTACATGAAGGAGAACCAACGCTCTTTGTAATGTCTTTTCTGAGGGTGAAAGGTCTACTGTAGAAGGGAGAGAGACTTTTGTTAACAAGGGCAAAACCAATTTTTTAGATAGGATGAAGGCTCATATGCTTAAGTTTTCTACTATTTAGTTTTACTCTCTCTCTCTCTCTCTCTCTCTCTCTCTCTCTCTTCTCTCTCTCTCTCTTCTTTCTCTTCCTCTCCTCCTCCTCTCTCTCTTTATATATATTATATATATATATATATATATAATATATATATACTATATATTATTTATATATATATATATATATATATATATATGATTTATATATATATAATATATATATATATATTATATAATATTATATATATATGTATTATAATTATATATTAGTATAATATATATATATGTATATATATATATATTTATATATATATATTATATATATATATATATATATATAATATATATATATATGTTTATATATATATATAATATATATACTATCTATATATATATATTATTATTATATATATATATATACTATATATTTATATATAATATATAATATAATATATATAATATATTAATATATATATATATATATATATATATATATATATATATATATATTTATATTATATATAATATATATATATATATATATATTCTATATAATAAACCCTCGATTTCTGAAGAACATGTTACTAAAAATAAATTTTTTTATGACTTATATGGTTGATCAGAGGTATAACAAAGAAAAATCGCTGTGTAGGAAGATGCGTCACCACGGACAATCTCAGTGTAAGGGATACCTCATCTAGGGAATTTAAATGCGCCAGTTTGCACATAAGTGTAAATGACAGGAGGGTGATGCAAACAATAGATATTGGAATGAGTGGTGTCCCTAGGTATGAGCGTTGAATCGTGGCGGAAAGGTCTAGTTCCAAGCATTTCAAAGAACGTGTATGAGTTAAACCACTTCAAATATTAGTGATATTGATTACAATGCACGCGCACAAGGGTTGGACAACGACCTTGTACACACGCACCAACATGCACACACAACACACACAACACACACACACAC
>JABUQX010055110.1:12500-15000 GCA_015478945.1 Trachelipus rathkii
CATGGCGGATGAGACCTTTGTAAGCGGAGCAACTGAGAAAAGGAGGAAAGTCCCACAGTCTTAACAGAACTTCCAGTTCTTTTAGGCCGCCCTAGCAACCGTTGTGATGTGAGGTTTCAAAGACATTTTTTTGTTCATGTTAAGGCCAAGGATGTTTATATTGTCAACAGGAGAGACGACAGAACCGTCGAAAAGAGATAGGAAAGTTAGAAGGTATTTTGGAGAAGGAGATTGGTAGAAGTTGGGTTTTAAAGAATTGATTTTCACAAAGTTATTTCTATGCATCAGCGAGAATATCGGAAAGATTAAAACGAGAGGCAATTCCAGAAGTAAACGTGGGAGAAGAATTGATATGAGTTAAAGAATGGAGGGAAGGTTCGAGTCATCGGAATACGAGTGGATAGAGTTAGAGGTGCAGGTGAGAAGATCATTAATGAAAAGTAGGAATAAATTAGGAGATAAGACAGAACCCTGGGAAACCATTTTTGACAGAAAAAGAAGAAGTCGCTCCATAAACAACAGCCGATATTGAGCGATTTGAAAGAAAGCTAGACATAAGTAAGCAAAGAGAAGGAGGAAACCCAAAGGAGGGGAGCTTGGAGAGCAGTGACGCGTGCCATACTCGGTCAAATGCTTTGGATATGTCAAGCGCACCACGCCAGTCTCCCCGTAGTTCCTAAGAGCGAAAAACCATAAATCGGTTAGATAGGAATATATATCACCAGTAGACTTCGTGCAACGAGAGCCGTACTGGCGATCGGAGTGAGTTTCCAGATGATCTAAGAAGTGAGTTGAGAAGGGTTTCAAAGATCTTAGATAGAATACAAGTGAGAGCTACAGGGTGATAGTTAGAAGGATCAGAGCGGCTTCCTTTTTTCGGAATAGGTTGGACATGTGAGAGCTTCCAACACTGAGGGAGGGAAAGTGATAGTATTGAGACATGAGAGAATATAGTTGAGCGAGGGGTCCGAAGAAGATTAAGCCTTTTCAGTTGGAGAATTAGAAACACAATGATCAGATCGAATAAGAGGAGGACAAGGCAGATTTACAGAAGTTGCTAGAGATGAGAAAGATTTGTCAGTAGGAGAACCAAGGAGGTTAGAGCACTTTCCTTTGATGAAAGCCAGCTTTGCTCGTCGAAGAGTATCCCTGCAACGATTTCTAGCTGAATGAAAATTAGCGAGAGTGATAGGAGAACGAGAATTTTTCACACCCGATAGCACTGTCTCTAGCCTGAATGGCCAGAGAAAAGCGATCGAACATGGATTATGAGGAAAGAAAGATTTAGTTTTAGAAGGATGAATGAGGAAAGAAAATTTAGCTGAAGAAGGAATGAACCTGCTCATCCCCATCAACGATTACAGCTCCCTCCTTATCTTTTAAATCTTTTATAGCATACATCAGTATTCCTTATTGAGGTAGCCAATTTGCTATCATCTGCATACTTGGAAACCTTACATTTACATCCCTGATCTAAATATTTTATACATGTATGAAGAACAGCCACTTGACCTAAGAAATCGTTACAAACCACAAACATGTCTCCTCATTTCCATTAATAATACTTTTCATTTTTCATTGATTCACTATTATTATTATTATTATTATTATTTATTTTATTATTATTAGTAATTATTATATCAATTATTATTTTATTATTATTATTATTATTATTAAATTATTTATTATTATTATTATTATTATTATTATTAATTGAGACTTAAAGAATTCAAAAATTTTTGGATCGCTTAAAAATAATTTTGGGAGGCTTGAACCCCCTGACCTCCCTGTCTACAGCCTTTCTATATTTATATTATATATAATAATATATATATTTATATATATATATATATATATATATATATAATATATATAAATATATATATATATATATATATATATATATATTTATATTTATATATATATTATATATATATATTATATATTATATATAATATAATATATATATATATATATATATATATATATATATATATATATATATATATATATATTTTTATTATATATATATAATATAATATATATATATATATATATATTATATATATATATATATATATATATAATATATATAATATATAATAGATTTACTGTATATATACTTAACAAAACTTATCATCATCTTAACGTTTTGTATCCTAAACCAAATTTTAATATACAGGGTGTATCATTAAAAATGCGAAAAAATTTAGTATATTCCTTGTATAAATAGAAGATAATATGTGTCATAAACATTTCACTGAAAACGCCTCGCTTCCAAGATACAAGGTGGTGAAACTTATGTCTGACATATCTGATATATTCCATTGCCTGTCCCGTACCCACATCTCAACCTTTAATAATAAGCACAAATACACCGTAGGAAAGGTTACGAACCTGTTATTTACTAGTTCCGTATCTCGCTTCATTTATACATATACTAGTCTGTGTCGCGTCAAGTTCTGTGTTCAAGTGTTGCTCATATTTTCAAAATGAATTA
>JABUQX010055110.1:22500-29095 GCA_015478945.1 Trachelipus rathkii
GATGATTGCAAGAGTGTAGGTAGGAAAAGTTGTGATGGCAGGAAGGTGGGCCTGGTGCAATTAAATCGTTGGTGATGTAAGGGACTAAGTCTTGAGTGTGCTAGGGTCTAACATGAGGGTATGTTGCTACCTGTGTTAATGTATAGTAGTGAGACTATGATCAGATGGACAATCTTAGTAGGGGCGTGTTAGATATGAGAAGAATTGATAAAATGAGGAATGAACGTATCAGAGAGTTGTGTGGTGTGTAGAAAGGGGTAAATGAGAGAATAAATGAAAGTATGTTGAGATGGTTTGGTCATGTGGGAAGGATGAATGATAGTCGGTTGGATAAGCGGATGTATAGTGGTGAGTATGTTGGGAATCGACCGGCTGGAATTCTGAAGAAAAAGTGGATTGAGTCAGTAAAGGAATGTCTGGAGAGAAATGTGAGTTTGGCAGAGGCGAAAAGAAAGGTGCATAATAGGAGTGAATGGCGGGGGTTTGTGAGGAGGTACGGTTGTGGCCCACCTGGGCTAAGCGATGAACCCTACACTGACGATATACCATAGTGGTCCCTCGCGGTCCTGTGAACTCTAGGGTGGAATTTTCTGACTGCGACGAAGTTCTCACTAATAGATATAGAGGGAGGCGGTAAGGCTAGACTTTCTTTTTGACTTGTGTCATACTCTTATACTACTTTCTTGTTTCCTGTGCATTGCACGCACCTTACCCCCATTCTTGGGGAAAAAAGGTAGATGATGATACTTATACAATATACTATATATATATATAATTATATATATATATATATATATTATATATATATATATATATATATATATATATATATATACATATATATACTATTATTTATATTATTATATATATATATATATATATAATATATTATATATATATATATATATATATATATGCACTGATGTTATTAATTTCTTTTATTTTTCGGTATTGATTGCAGATATTGATTATCATTGGTAAAATGCTTTGTATTTATTTAGTTAATTAAATTATTGATTATTAGTTAAATACCAAAAAGCCCCGGTCAAGCCACTATTTAAAAAAACTTAATCATAGAATAGAAAAAGAGTCCTTCCTGAAATGTTACTTTTACTTGAAAGGGTGGATCATGAAATAAATACTTCTTTGTCATAAAAGAATTTTTGCAATATATGAAATATTAAAATTATAATTCATTAATTCAAAATAATCTAATCTTAAAATCATATCGGCATACTTTTTTTTCTTTGGTGGAAATTGCTGAACAATAACTTCTCTTTTTACTGGCGGGAAAAGTACAAAGAACCCTCTTTTCCTAGCCGAAAACGTTTTAATACCCATCCTTTTTAAGTGGCAGAAAAGTCAATACAAATTTTCTTTCCGCATGGCGCAACAAAGCCTACCTTCTTTTTTCCTGGCGGCAAACATTTCTTTTTTTGATGTGCAAAAATACCAATTACAATCCACATCTTTCCCCCCGACCAAACCACCATTTTTTTTGCTTGATGCAACAAAAAAGAGACAACACTTGATAACAACAACAGAAAAGATTCATTGAATAAAAATTTACTTAATACAAAAAATCAGTAAGACGTTATTAGCCTCTGTATTGCACCTCTTCTTTCTCGTAAATTACTTATCCTTTGCTCAAAAATTAAATCTTCTTTAAGTTAATCATTGATCAGATTAAAAGAATTCGTAAAACAATTCCAACTTTACAGTCGTCTATCTTGGTTAATAATATCAGAATTCCGCCAGACTATCAATCGTCTGATGTGTAAATAATTATTTAGCTGTAATTGAAATTCATTACCCTTCTTGCAATCATTTGTGTTTAATATTTTATGCATGCTATTTTTTTGCTCGTATATTTTTCAGAGCCCTGCTGAGGCTGAATTCCAGAAGGAATACATACTCCTACCTGGTCCGATCTTTTACCTACCAAAAGAATAAAGTTCATTTTCTTTACTGAATTATTTAAGTAAATTACTATTTGATTTTCCATAGACCCATTTGGTCTCTGATAAGGTTCACAGAGGTTTCAGGGGTTAGTTAACAAATCAAGTTCGGGTATGCCACCTTAATTTAGAATTCCCTGGGTAAACAATTGGTCTAACACTTGAATAACATACTCTATCCTGCAGCGATCAAATTTTGCTTCAAACTCGGCAAATCTGCCTCCGAAACATTGAATTTTTTAAGAGAAGCGTACAGGGCCGCAACAATATTGAGAACAATGGTGTCTGAGTGGCAAAAAGCTTTTAAAGAGGGTCAAGATGTGGAAGACAAACATCAATCTGGATAGCCAATCTCAAGAACATCTGAGAACAATGTGGAGAATTGGTAAAAGCTGTGATGACAAAAGATCACTGTTTAAGCGTTAGGATGATTGGAGCGAATTTTCCTTGACAAAGTCATAACAGGAGATGAAACATGGGTTTTCGAGTACAATTCTCATACGAAATATGAAATTCAGGAGTGACACTCAAAAAATTCACCTCACTCGAAGAAAGCGGGCATGAGCAGATCAAAGGTAGGTAAAAACGTTGGTTATCGTGTTTTTCGAGTCTTGGTATTGTTCACAACGAATTTTTAGCTCCAGCAATGTTTACAAGAACATTTTAAAATAACTTCAGAGACGGGTCCAAAGAGTCTGAGCGGACATTGGGAGTTTCACCACGACAACGCAACAGGCCACATGGTACTATCAATTGGAGATTTTCTGGCAAAAAACAATCCCACACTTACACATCCTCTGTATAGCCCAGATTTAGCCCTGTGTGACTTCTTTCTCTTCCCAAAGTTAAAATCAAGCTTGAAGGGACATCGCTTGGGACTATGGAAAACATAGAGAGAGCTTTGACCGTAAAACTTCACACCCTCAAGGATAATGACTTCCAATACTGCTACGAACAATAGAAGAAACACTAAAATTGTGTTTAGATTCGCAGGGGGCATACTTCAAAGATATGTAATATATGATATGTCTTCTAGACATTTAAGTACACTTACTTTTGGGACTTACTTCATATATATATATATATATATATATTATATATATATATATATATAGTATTATATAAATATAGAACCATATATTATAAATGTAATATTATACATATATATTATTATTAATTATATACATATTATATATATTATATAATATTTTATATATTTATATGTATTATTATATAGTATATATATATATAGTATATATATATATATATATATATATATATATATATATATATATTATATATATATATATCTCATATATATATATATATATATATATATATTATATATATTATATATAATAATATATATAAACAAATATCTGTGTATCTTACATTTGTATTAAAACGATTATTTCGTTACATAACAACTTTATCATAACACAAATATATTATGGGCAAACCAAGGAGTTTGAAACAAACATATTTTGAATCTTTATTATCCAAAGTTTGTTTCACATAAATGACAATGTTACAAACATTCAATATGTGCACCATTAGTGATTCTTAAAACATTCAGTCGATATTCCAAATTCTGCCATGCAAGCACTGACATTAAATTATTTTTCAGTTTTTTCCTTAATGAATGCCCCACCCATAAAGTCATTAAATAATTTGCCTTTTTAATAATATACTATATATATATATATAAATATATTAATAATAGATAGATATATAAATATACACTATCATCTATACAAACAATATATTTATTTGTATTGGTCACATTATGTGATAGACTTTTGTGGCGAGCGTGTAAATGGCCCTTGGCCTTCTGAGAAATCGGCATATTTTTTTTTCAATCGTCATCGCTCATCGGCAGCGGAATTTCTGCAAGCTTGTTTTACCACCAGTTGAAAAATATTCAGAAATTTTTCGTAATATAAAACTCAAATAATATACTATATATATATATTTTAATATATGACATATATAAAATATATATATATATATATATATATATATATATATTATATATATATATATATATATAATATATATATATATATATATATATATATATTATATATTATATAATATATATATATATAATAATTATATTAAACATATTATTATATATTACCATTTTTGATTATGGTAATGCATTCACGTTTTCCAGTGCCTAATGGCTTTTCGCCTTTCTGTTTGCGTTCATATTTCCACACTCAATCCCCAGACATTATCTTAGAGAACACCATCTTCTTATACACATATCATATGCACTATGCTATATCCACAACCCCTCTTCTGACACATCTTACAGACATCCCTATACCTTATATCCTATGTGTGGGGGAGAAAAATTGCCGACATCGTATGTCCTGCGTGTAGTCAGAAAGGCAACTAAGTGATCGGTGGTAGTTGGGTTGGCTGCCCACTACAACTTATCTTTTGCCAGGAATGCTTAACTGTGCATGCTCAAGAAGGTCGTCGATCGCCGTAAGCGGCGTTCTTCTTTCGCGAAAATGTTATGAATCGTATGGAATACATGGAAATGTCCAGAGGAATAAAATGTTGAGGAGAAGAGGGGAGAGGTGATGGATGTATTTAGAACGGGCAAATTTGATTTGCTAGCTGTGACTGAAACAAAGATGGAAGGAAACGTTGAAAATGAGTGGTGTGGTGGTGAATGTGTTTTGTGTTGGTGTGGAAAAGAATGAGAGGGGGATAGAAAGATTTGCAATTCTGATCTGAGTTGCCTTGTGGTAGAGAGCTTTGGTAGATTTTGTGTGTGAGTGCTAGAATTCTAAGGTTAAATTTAAGTTTGAATAGGTAAAGTATGTGTGGTTGCGACATATGGTCCATCTGAGGTAATGTTGAAGAGTGCGATTTTCTGGGGATAAATCTGAATGATGTTTTGGATGGGGTGAGTAGGGATCTAGTTTCATTTGCCACATATCTGGCCACCTAAGGATTTTTTTTACAGTTGTCACCACCACTCACAGTCAGAACCCTATTCAAGGAGGGGGTGTAGTACGCTCAAAAAGCTCACCCTCTAGCGCAATTAGGCAGATGAGCACAGACCAGGCTTTAAAGTGAGGGACATTAAATTCAACAGGACATTCAGAAGATGGAAGAGAATTCACAGAACAGAGGTGGCGGGAAAGAAGGAAGCACCACAGCGAATTAGCCTGGAGTTACCAATATCAACACAAAACTTGTGCGCAGGTACAGCACTTCTTGTGCTACGAGGGCGTCGTAAAGGTGGTGGTAGCAAATGATAAGTTTCCCTCGAGCACTTGCCGCTGCGGTACCTATAGAATGGAGATAAAGCACCAACAGAACAGTTTATAAGCCTTTGGCCTTTGACTCGACCCTATCTAAAAGCCGGGTGAAACCAAGAGCCCTCCCAGAGCATTGAGAGCAAGTCTCCATACAAGGGCGGATAGACCTTGTAATAGCTGGAGCAACTGAGAAGAGAAAAAAAAAGTCTCGCAGTCTAAACAGAACTCACAGTTTCTTTGGGGCCGCCCTAGCAACCGTTGTGACATGAGGTTTCCAAGACATTTTTTTATTTATGTTAAGGCCAAGGATGTTTATATTGTCAACAGGAGACACGAGAGAACCGTCGAAAGAGATAGGAAAGTTAGAATGCGTTTTAGGGAAGGAGATTTGCAGAAGTTGGGTTTTTAAAGAATTGAATTTCACAAGGTTGAGACGACCCCATCCGGAAATTCTATCCAGTCAGCGAGAATAGGAAATATTAAGACGAGAGGAAATTCTAGAAGTAAAAGAGGAAGCAGAACTGAAATGAGTTGAAGAATGAAGGGTCGAGTCATCGGGATATGAGTGAATAGAGTTAAATGTGCGGTAAGCAAGAATCATTAATGAAAAGTAGTTAATAAAGTAAGTTAGACAGAAAAAGAAGAAGGAACACCACTATTGACAGAAAAAGAAGTCGTCCCATCAACAACAGCCAATATTTAGAGATTTGAAAGAAAGCTAGACATAATTAAGCAAAGAGAAAGAGGGAACCCAAAGGAGGGGCGGAGCTTGAGAGCAGTAAAGCACGCGTTGCCCATCCGGTCAAATGCTTTGGATATGGCAAGCGCCACCACGCAAGTCTCCCTGTAGTTCCTAAGAGCGAAAAACCATAAATCGGTTAGATAGGAAACAGGGCTGTGGAGTCGGTTCAAAAATTTTCCGACTCCGACCTCTTAAAATTACCGACTCCGACTCCCACCCTTTTTGAAAACTTACCGACTTCCGACCCACCCTTTTGAATTACCTTAGACTTTGACGTCCGACTCCGACTCCACCCTCTTCAAAAATACCGACTCCGACTCCGCAATTTTTCAAAAATTGCCCTTGACTCCGACTCCGACTCCACTCTCTTCAAAACTCCCGACTCCCCCGACTCCGCGAGTCTCCGACTCCGACTCCACAACCCTGATAGGATAAGTAATATTATCGCCAGAAGAACCTCTACGCTGAAAGCCGTACAGGCTTATTCGGAAAGAAGGAAATGAGTTTTCTGGATACATCTAAGGAGTGAGAGTGAACAGGGTTCAAAGATCTAAGACAAGAAATACAAGTGAAGCTATTGCGCGATAGTTTTTGCAGGATCAGAGCTGCTTCTT
>JABUQX010055111.1:0-29076 GCA_015478945.1 Trachelipus rathkii
ATAACCAAAATCCAACAAGACATCGTTACGAAAAGCGATACGAGCTCTGTCAATACACTGGTGTAATTCACTTAGTAACTAAGGTCTAAAGCTTTCTAAATATCACTGATCCTGTTTGTAATTGGTGAATTCGGAGACGTAGTAAAAAGTTTAGGAAAGTCCCTATAATTGTGGTAGAGAGGAGAAATTCTGTAACGTATGTTTATATAGTGGTAATATGATGCGTGGTACTCCTATACTAATTATATATTTAATTTATGTATTATCTAGGGTTTAGTTTTAATATATAGTATCATTTACTCGATAAATAAACCCCTACTTTTAATTCAAGAAATATAAATATATATACTTTAATTTTTATATATATTGATTAATAATAATCTGGTAGTATATCTATATATTTATAGTATAATAAGTATATATATATATAATTACTATATATTATATTAGTATAAATACTATTTATTTACTACCTATAGGTATAAATGACCAATATCAGCACTATATATATAATATAATATTAATTCAAATTATGTGACACCCCGTATATATTATATATCACACTATATATATAGGAACCATATATAATAATATTTCATATATTACGTATATATAAGTAGAATAATTGTATATTATTATATTTACCTAACTATCACTCAACTTCGCTGGTACCCTATTATCACATATAGTAATGGCGGTTAGGTTATATATTTTATATATTATATTCATGGTCTATTAATTATTAGAAGTGGTAGAGGATATATAATTAATATATATATAAGTTAATTAGCATGGATTCTTACCATTGGTATGTAGATATTAGATATAGTATATTATAGCATATATAAACTGAGGTATAAGTATGTTATTTATAATATTTAATATCATATTTACTCTTACTCATATTATATATATAATATATATAATAACTATATTAATAGCTACAATAATACTCATTTTTATTTATATTAACTTAATTAATTAATTATATATAACTATATATCACTATATTATATTATATGTAATATATAATATATTATTCATAAATATATAATATAATATATATAGAATAAGAGATTATATTATTATATTTATTATATGTATATATTATATATATTAATATATTATCTATATTATTTTATATAATATATAATAGTATTAGTATATCCCCTATATTAGTGGTGTAGATGCCGCGGAATTTTCCTCGGTCCGGTCGCTTTGACCTATTTTTTTTTTATTTACGTCGTTCAGCGAATTTTTTTTTGAAATAAATTCGTGCCGCCGAACAAGGAATATACATAATTTACCTTATGAGAAAAATGGCTGGAAAGAGATTATTATTTTATATCTAACCCAAAGCACATATTTTAGTAAAATGAAAAACTTTACCATAAGTATTAGTGTTCCGATATTTTGACAACTTTGAAAACAAACACGAAATAATATATTCCATAAAATTAATGAAAAATGAAAAATAATTTCTCTGTATATATGGGGGAGACTGTGGAAAGGAGAGATAATTTTTACCTTGGCATAGAACAGCTTATAGTTAATTTTCAGATGGTAAATCAAAATTAAAAGCTAATTACTTACTTTTCACTTGATTTAGACAATTGATGCGTTCTCATGGTAACAAACACTTATCAAAATTATAGTACAAACTTATTTAGATTAACTAGAGATAATTATTTCTTACTTTTTTTCTTTTATACTACTAGTGCCTCACTGACTCGCTGTCACTTTCTCTTCAAACTTATAAAGGAGCTATAGTCAACTTTTGCAGTAATTTTCCTTGTGTTCTTAATGCCTCTCGATCATTTTGGGTACACTTGGCAACTCTACAGTTTATTGTAGATAATGCTAGTTTCTGCACAATGGACTAGGAGTGACTCATACCGCCCTGAAACTTGTTCTGTACTGCTACTAACTATTAATCACTTTTCTACTTCATTATTTTGCAATATTTCTTTAAGCAATGGCCAGTTGTTCTACATTAATATTCTCTTAAGTGTTCATTAGAAGTACAAGATCAATAATTGTATCCGTGGGTCTATCTACGAGTACTTAACAACAATTATCTTTTTTGCTCTTGATATAAGTGTTCTAATTGAATTTACTGTGTCTCTTCTTTTTAATTCATAATATCGTATAATCTCTAATGTCCATTCTTACGTCAGCTTTCTTTAAAGAGTCATGAACTCTGACTGTCATCGGTACTGAGAATCTAGAGATAATACCTAAGAGCTCAAATATACTCGTAGAGACAAAATATTGATGATAGTAAAACGACATAGGGGCAGACAAAGGTTTCACGTTGATCCGTGACAAACGGTACTTACGGCTACTCCAGAATTCTTTGAATCAAGAAAGGAATCATCTAATTCAATGAGCTTAATATGATCTGAATATGTTATCTCATAACTATAATTTTAATCTCTGTGCGGAGGGTTGTTTCAACATTAAATCCTTTCCAAATTCACAGGATGTGCGATTTCCTCCACCCTTGTATTACACATCTTGCACATTGGCATACCAGTACTGAACTCTGCAAGATGTGGGACTCCACCAAGTCCCTCTTGCTATTTTAAGTTCATTCACACCTTTAAAAACCCTGCAATTAAATGCCTGTATCCAATATTTATCATACATATGTGCATATTAAATAACCACGTTCTTTGAGAAAATAAGGTCATCTTTAGAATAACCAACATTGAATTTCTATGATAAAACATAAAAAAAATTGACTGTATCCTTGCTAAAATCAGATTATCCAAGTTTTCAATGGTTAGATGATTAGGTGCTCCATTCTACGAAGGATCAATGTGATTTTTTGTTTAGCGAGGATTTTCCAATTTATTTCATCATAATTTCAAAACTCAGGTAATATAAATTAACACCAGTAATGAGATATCCATGTGGGAAATACATATCAATGGTGTGATAGGCACAGATCCAATTTCTTTTTTAAACGCTCGCTGAGTAGTGGGGGGGAGAGGAAGTCAAGAGGTGCAAAGTTTAAGGAAATAAATGACGTCATTTGAATTTATTTAGCTCTCTAATAAATATCTCGTTAGTTTAAATGATTATCTGATCGCTTGCTAACTATCCTCAGAATACGTGCTGCTCATAATTTCCTGTAAATGAAGTTGGTAACATCTTCTCTAAAAAACATTTTCTACCTGGAATAAGATATTTTGTGCCTTGAAAATGGCAATAAGCTTCTTATGAAAAAGCATTTCTCTTCTGTGATCTCGTGGATTGTTAGTGTAGCAACTCTCATCTGAATGACAAAAATATTGCCACTCATTTTCTGTGATTGGGGTATCATAGAGATATGTGGAATCTTTTTTTCTGGAGGAGCAACGATAAAACATCACACCTTATCTCACGTCGCATTGGACTGCTATTGTATTCTTCTTTGTGGTTTCTGTGTTCTAGAAATGCAGATGACTCATCCCTTCGTAACCTTTAGAATTTTTGAACTTTCCAGATATTCTCTTCGAATGAATGAATTTTCCATGTGTTCACGAAGAAGTGGCGTTGTACTAAATATACGATTTTTATCACTTGAACAGAAGTTATCTCCATCACATAGATTCATAATTACGTGTTATATTAAATTATATATCTATTTAGTTATATATTATTATAATATGTATAATACATACTATAAAATATAAATACTATATATTATATTAGCATATATATACTCAATAAAACTATATATCATATGTAGTACTGATATAATACTATTAGGTATACTATATATAATCGCTTGGGCTCAAGTACAAGTATTGTTCTTTAAGTACATCTTATTTGGAGTAGTTGCTCACTTGCACTTTCTCAAAAACTCAGTGTACTCTGTAGCCTAGTGCTACACTTTCTAGTAACCTGAAAATTTGGCACAAGTTACTCCTCTGCAAGTACTTTGGCATTTTTAACTTGCCCTTGTCTCATATCTCTTATAATTATCTTTTATCAATTATTCTCACAGCTAGCATGCACTTAATAAATTTCCATTTACAAGTATAAAGTATGTCATTATATATTATTTACACGTCTTGTGTGTACGATCCATGATTTTTTATGGACAGCCTTCGCTAGGGTATAATAGAGTCTGAACTGCGTTCAATGTTTAAGTATAAATCTGTGAGGATAGAGATTCGGAGAAAAAACGTGCAGTCAAGAAACATTACTTTACAAAAAATAATTAAATAAAAGAAAAATCCAATGGGCAAACATATAAAAATACAATTCAATTTATAATTAAGTATGTAAGTTCACCTCGTTGACAAAAAAGAAATTGATAAAAGAAATTTTATCAAATAGAAATATAAATGTCAGATTCTGCGAGCGCGAGTCGTGTAGGAGGAGTATTTGCAGTAAAAGATTTATTACTAAATAGATGGAACCAAAGATACCATACTCAAGAAATATAAATACTATTAAAAAATCTATTCTTCACAAATGACTCAAAAAAAAGTTTATCCAAAAAAATCGAAAGTATACGTAATTACAACATTATAAAGCTAAGAGGTAATACTAGTGGACTGAACATCGTAATTAAATTAAATATATACGTTTAAAATCTAGTTTATCAATGCGTTAAATGAGGTTTCACGACAGCACATAATATCTCTAAATCTGAATAATAGAATATATCCCATAAAGTGTTGTGTGGCATGAAATGTTGCTCACGTTTAATGTAACAGTTGATGTATATATATGACGTGGCTGACAAAGGGGGGAGGCCACGTCTAAATATTCTTTTGTAGACATAAGTTATGTGATGTAGGGTTAAAAATTTCAAAAATATATTAGGACTAAAATAAAAACCAACACAGAATACTGGAGTAACAATAATTAAGAGCAAATTTATAATAAAACACAAGCAAGGTCCAGATTATTATTTTATATCCATATTTTTTTATTATTATTATTCATATCATTATTATCATTATATATTATGTGATTATTTATTATTATTATATTATTATTAATTATTATTATTATTAGTGTTATCACTACCACCTATTACATTATTTATTATTATTGTGTATAGTGTTATCATAACAGAGATCAACGTCGTCGTATGTATTGAATGTTTTATCCAGTAGGTTTATAACTAACTTATAATTATTGGATATTATTTTTTATATGAGATAAGAGAGAATTCAGAGTAACAAAGACCAAGAAGAAGAAATTCTACTTCTACAGATCGTGGTGGTGTTTGTACTTTGAATTGACGAAAGGGCCCGAGTGTTCACACGTGAAATTTATATTATCTATTTATAAAAACACCATATGTAAAAAAAAAGTTAAGTGTATTACATGTGTTCAAATCAATATTTTGCAGGGTGGGTTAGGGTGAAGAGGACCTTTGGCACTTTGAAATAGAGCCATGTAAAATGTCTATTTTTCAAGTAGTAGAAAAAATAAATATTAAACATCGAGGCTTTTAAGTGTTTAAGAAAAAAAAAGAAAAAAAAACATCAGGGAATATATCTAATTGAATGAAGGACTCTACTTACAAAAAAGCATGGTAAAGAGGTTTATTTAAAAGGGTTTAATAAAAGTATATAAAAGAGATATAAAAAAAATAAAATTGCGAACCTACATATTACTTGTGGTGCAGGAAACTTTGAATGATTATATTGTGTCGATAAATATGAGTGATGAAAAGAAAACCGTGTTTTAAGTTCTCCTTATTCAAAAGTAATAAATATGATAAAGGGTAAAAAAAAAAAAAAAACGATTAGATTGTTAGATATTCGAACCTGATATTGTGGCGAATTAAACATAAGACTAAAAAAATACATTAGGACTCTACGTCTATTTATAATATTATTATCTCCAATAAAGGACTTAAATACATTTAAGTGACAAAAAAAAAAAATAACACCAATAATAGTGTTTACCAGAGAAATTTGCGGTGGAGAACACTTTTATAACAATACTTGGGAGTACCATGAGAAAAATCAGAATGATTTAGGGAAATCTTTGGAAGAGAAGGAAGAAGGTGGGTAGAGAAGGGGGGTGTGAGGGGGGAAATAAATAACATTGATTATGGTACTCAATCTATCTGATATCAATTGTTTTTTATGTTGAGAATTAAATTCTCCTTAGAAACAAAGATTATAAGTTGTCCTTTAGTTTGACTGCGAGATATCACTATTCTTTCTGTTGTAATAGAAGAAACTTAGAAGCATGTGATAAATAAGGATTTCGACGCATTGTCTTGGAATAAAGAGAAGAAACAAAAATTAAATCCAAAAAAAAAATAAGTAGTGATAAATATTAATGCCTTTTTTACAATTAGAGAATGCTTTGGAGAAAGGAAAAGATAATCTTTTCTCGTGTTCTTCAGGTATATTGTTTAGTACTCGGCGGAGTCAATGTCGTTGGTCGGGCTACCGTAACGATCAGGTTTACATCGGCTGGTCCTCATTTTCAGCTCCATTTCAATCTCTTTCTTTTCTTTTTTTCGCTTGTTTCCTAATTCTCTTTGTAACTAATAGCATGCTCATATTATTGTATGTAAGGCATTTCTATAGTTGTTTTTAGTTATTTGCTGTTTAATTTGTCGTTTCTGCTATTATAAATTTTTTCCAAAATCTTAAAAACATTTGTGGTTTCTTTTCAAAATTTGTCTCTCTAAATCCATTTGAATATATCAGCAGCTATAAAAAACTACTCAGTGAGTATCTCTTCAATTTGGGAGTTATATTTTAAGATCTCACGCTCACTTTCTCACAATAATTTATTAACTTCAATATAGATCACAACAGGACCTGGTAAACCAAAATTCTTATATGCTTAGAAGAACTAAAATAGTGGAATTCAAAAAAAAAATTATTTTTACGAAGAAAATTGTAAAAATTATTAGTTATTATATAAACTTTCAAGATTTTAGATATACAAGTGAGAGCTACACGGGCGATAGTTTAGAATTTCAGCAGTTTTCTTTTCCACGGAATAGGGTGTGTTGGACATTGTGTGAGTTACCACACACTGGATAGGAAAAGTGCTAGTAGTTGAAGACATAGAGAAGTATAGTTGACGAGGGGCGGGGAATGCAATGGAAGCACCTTCCTCAAAACTTCTGGGCAGGAATGCCATCTGGTTCCACCCGCCTTCCTATACGTTTTTCATTTCGCGTCAGTTTTAGGGGCTCACATGACCGATCAACTCGTACGCATCGCAGACAAAGGCACTTTACACCTGGCAGGAGTAGGAAGAGGACATTGCCAGACAATCGTCCAACTTTTATAATTTTGACACAAACTTTGGAGCATAATGTTATCTTTCAGTTTTAGAATAGCAAATGTCACATCAGAACATTATAAGAGGAGGAAAGCAGATTTCCAGAAGTTGCTAGATATGTATTTGGCAAGAGGACACAAAGATTTGTCAGTAGGAAAGCACAAGGAGATTAACATACTTTCGTTGAAATAAGACCGCTTTGCTCTCATGCGATAGTGGCAGTGCACCTGCATGATTTCTTAGCTGGCACTGAAAATTAGCTGAAAGTGTAGGAGAAATGAGACATTTCAATCTGATACTAATACACTCCTTGTCTCTAGCCTGAATGGCCATGAGAAAAGCATAGTGAACCAATGGATTAATGATGGAGAGAAAATTCTTATGTGAAAGAAGAATGAACTTGCTCATTATTCATCATATCACAGATACTTATCTCTCTCACACATATATCATTAATACATGATCATTATTTACCTTACTAGGCGCGATATCAAATTTGTTGATCATCTGCCAAACTTGGAAACCTGTGTGTGTGGTCACCTAAACAATTTTTATATACATATATTGAGGAAGCTTTGGAGTATTATTTATGAACAACACTCCCTCTCTTCTTTCCAACTCTGTAATAAAATACTTTTTCATATTTTCATATTAAAGATTATTATTATTATTATTATTATTTATTATTATCTATTATAATATTTATTTTCAATATATATTTAAAAAATACTATTAACGTATCTTTATACCTTTCAGAGTGGAGTACAAAAGGTAGGACTAAAGAATTTGAACTTTAAGATATACGGCTATCTCTAAAACCAGGCCACACGTGTTCAACAGTCGTAGTGTTTAAGTTCACTTGCCCACAGGAAGTATGTAGATTTACTAAACTGCTACTGTGGAGGAATTGAACCAGGGTAGTGCCGTCATGCATGGAGAGTGAATGAAGTCCTCCTAACACACGCAAGAGCTATTAGTTATTATTATTTTATATATTATTATTATTGTTATTGATTTATTATTATTGATTTATTTACTTATGTTTATTATTATTTATTGATATTATTATTATTGCTTTATTTAATTTATTATCTCATTATTATTATAATTAATATATATATTATAAGACATTTAAGGTGCAAAACTTTGATATTCGAGTGATAATTTGCGGGGGTTTGATCGCCCCCTGACTGACCCTGTTTCTAGCAGCCTTGGCTCTCACTATATATATGGTACTATATAACTATAATAGTGGTAATATAGTATCATTATATATATAATTACTACTATATTATTATAGGTATATATTCCTATATACTACTCAGATTGTTATAAGCCGTGTGTGACCATATAATATATAGTACTAGTGAATAGAGACCAATTTCAGATTCATATAATTCATATATACACCATATTATGTTTTTAATAATAGTGAATAATATACTCTAATATACTTTATATCTCAACTATTATCTATTCTATAGTATACTCACTTACTATATCTATTACTAGTTATATACATATACTATTTATATAACTCCAGTATAATAATATAAGATTATTATATATATATAATATATATAATAAATATATGTATATTACGTAGGAAATATTTTATATATTAATATTATATATAATAGTGCCCAGGTATCTCTAAAAGGAAATCACAGCACCCTTCAATTATAAGCTCTTTTCTGCCCATACTAGACTTAAATCTACCGTGCGGAGTAGAATGACTTTCAAAGAGGAAGAAAAATGACAGTAAAGATTATAATTAATTGACCGCAAAGGGAGGAAGGATCTAATTTTGATAAGAGATTGTTATCGAGCCTATGCTTCTGTGGGATAGTTAACCATGGATAAATCAATGACTCCACTTTATTAATTATACTCTCTCAAACAATCTACTTCAGTCTAACACTGACTGATCTCTTAATGCCTTGACAAGACAAGAAAGGAGGAATTATTTATTAAAAAATAATAATAGAAAATAATTTAACAAAATAATAAAAATAAATACCCACTTTTTCTTATATAATTTGTGGATAATTTACTTAAATTTTTATCGTGAATTTGCAAATTTTGTTGTGAAATAGTTTTAAAAATCTAGAGGAACACATCACTCGTATTTATATTTGAGTAACCATTTTTTAATGTTTCAGTTATCTAAATTATCTACATATACCTAACTATATATATGATATAGTTAATTATATTATAATCTCTTTTATATGCCTCATTTATACTCACTCATATAATACGTTGTTTATGATATATTAATAATAATAATAAAGTATAATATATCTATATAATTATTTTTAATATAATAAATATATAATATACTTATATCTATTATATATTATATTAGATAATAAAAGTATTTTACGCTAATTATTTATATCTATATATAAGTATTTGGTTAATTTTAGTTTTTTTGTATATCTTATGTATGAACGCTTGAACTGTAAACTATAGCTGCAAGTACTCTTACTGAGAGAGGCGAGGTTAGGTGGCTAGAATGAACAGTGGGAATTGAAGCTAGAGAACTACACTTTGTTTTGTCAATTTTTGTCGAGTATAATCATCTATCAAATAAATCCTGAAGAATAATACGACTCACATAGAGATAATGTGGGGAAATCCAAGTACTAACCTTCCTTTTCTCTTTCTTGTTCGTCTCTAGATTTTTTCTCTCTACACTGTCATACGGAGTACAAGAATAGGCCAACGCAAGACTTATATACTACTACTTTCTTTTAGCTAGCTAAGGACAAGACCACGGAGGATTTGAACTCGGAGGAATCTACTAGAAATACGCAAATAAGTACTATATGCACTTGCACGAACATATCCATCCAATCTTATAATATCTTGATTTTGGAACTAACTTACCCAATTGACGGGATTCAGATCTTCGAGCTTTCGGCTCACGATACTACGTAGCACTACTTCACTACTCAGTAACTTTAAATAGTTTTAAAATTGAGTTATAGGCGAAACTGTACACGTACAAAATTACAATATTCTAATGATGGACAATATATCACTTTGTTTGATACACAGTCAGTAAAGTATATATACAGTGATTATATAACTCACTATTGATCCTATAAAAAACAAAAAAAAATGTATTTAACCTCTGTAAATTGATCTTTATTCTAGCCTGCCTTGATGTACGGTCCTTCAAAGCTTTGTTGGTCTCATAGAACACACAAATACGAACAAACGAACTACACTTTGATAAAGAAAGATAACATTTATATATGTAGTTAAATTATACTATATATAACTCCGGAGTGCCTATACTTGCAATCACACCCCATTGTATTCGATCCCTATTATTCTAAATATCAGACTTTTATAACAAAAATTTCTTATAATGGCTAGGCTATATATTATATTCCAGGAAAAATTATTTGTTTTTGATTTATAAATATTTTTATAGTTTATTTTTATATCCAAAAAAACATCTCACAAAAAAAATACATGAGTTTACAAAAATAAAAATTGAATATGAAAAAAAACATTTCTAGAAACTCCCTACTTAGAGTGACAATAATATCATATGTTTAGTTACTCTTTTTTAAGAATATATATAACTGAAAAAAATATTTAAAATAGTAAAAATAAAAGTAAAAATTTAATATGAATTAAGATAAAAATAAAAAATATTTTGTTTTACCATATTTAAACTGTGTTCTGATTTTGTGATGATGTAACCTGGTGTGTTTGAATCATATAGGCAATTGCTGGGTCTCGCAATAACCCCTCCTCCCTAAAACTACTTGAGAATAGATTTGACATCTTATATTTTCCCTCATCAATTGAATAGGTTTACCAACCCCCCTAACAGCCCTCCTTACCTTAGAGAATATGACTGAAGGGTAAGCCGTGCCACGCAAAACACGTGTTGATCAGCCGTTCTAAAACTCAAGAGGTTGAAACTACCCTCCTCACTCAGCCAGTAGCGGAATCGAATCCTGCATACCTAAAACATACTAGCCAACATCGATAAGGCTCGGCTCTGTAGTCCCCCAGAAATATAAAAAGATTGCATAGGTTGCATTAGAAAAGGGGGTCATGGGGTTGATCTGATACTAAAAATCCATGATTAAGGTGATTAGATTGTCATCATAAAAGCCAAGGGTAATCGATTCAGATGCAGTATCGATTATATACCTAATCGATTATCGTGTTGGCTGTATATTCGGTGTAATACGATATACGATGCTATGAGGGAGCACTCTCGAAAAGGGGGGCTGCGGGGTACTACCAGATTAGTGGTGTGAGCCACAAGGCCAATTTAACCATGGCAGATCCAACTCACCTATACAGGCCCTCTCAAAACATATGTTAAGACACACTGACTACGAGGTAATTCTGACTGTATTTGGTCATCCCCATGCAGAATAGTGCTCAAAAGTGTGATAACATGCGGGAGGGATGTGTGACGTTCATAGATTCTCTAGCACATACGAAATAATGATAGACCTCATAAAATATCAAAGCCGGGGATTATATGATTATTATAGTATATTATTATATATTAATTATATATATATATTATATATCTATTACTTAGCATTATTATTCTATATCTATATCTATATCACTATTATTATTACTGTTACTTAGTTAAAAAATATATTTCCATAGTTTTTTTTTTTTTTGTTACACACAGTGTGTTTTTGAGGGGGGAGAATATTTTTTTTTTTTTTTTTTTTTTGGTTACTACAGCGTTCTTTACTTATTTATATGTATTTTTTTTGCGGGTGAGGCGAGTGAGGGTTTCGAGGACCTCCGAAACCCTGACAAAGGAAAAGAGAAAAACCATCAACAAGGCATGATTGATAGGAGTATATTACGCGCTTTACTCACAATGCATATGACCCTGTATTAGCTATGTTCACGCGCCAGTATAGAGTATTGTTTGCTCAAGTTTGGGCGCCCTTATTTAAAGAAAGACTTAGATATGCTAGAGAGAGTGCAACATAGAGCCACAAAACAAGGATGAATTTCTGGGTTTGAGGGTAAGAAGTATGAGGAGAGAGCGAAGGAGTGTAGGAATGTTTTTCTGTAGAAAGGTGCTTTCTCAGACGGGGACATGATACAATTACAAAATATTTACCTTCTACTGATAATATGGAGCCAACAAATATTCTTTTTCATAGATCAGTACGACATGGACAGGTGAACATAGTGGCGGTATAATAATAGAAATTAAAGAAAAAATGCACCTTAAATATGAAAAATTATAAGGATTGCCATCCCTTCAAAAATCAAGTTTGCTGTAGTACTTCGTCATGGAGTTCTGCCCAGGAGGATTGTTGAGTGTAAAACTCGATTGCACATGTACAGAAGGTTGGATAGGTAAAATCAATGATGGGTGTAAGCATAATAATTAGTTTAGACCAAGCCAAATATTGGCTCTGTGGTGTGTGTGTAGTTATAGTAGTTATTAAATGTTGTGCATGCATGATAAACGTTAGTATATTAATGGCATGTGCGCAGTCGGTTTGGGCTATCATTTATATATTAGTTTTGACTAATGACCAATATTGGCTAAGCAGTTAGTGCACATGGTTTGGGTATGCGATATAATAATATTATGTGCTATATATAGTTATAGGAGATAGACTATTATTATCATATATAACTATTATATATAATATATATATCTGTAAATATTTATCTGTGTGGCTCTCAGCAACATTCAGTAAATATCATTAATTAATCTATTTATTAAGTATATATCATTATTTTGAACTATAGCCAAATTTGGTGGATTTGTAACAAGTAATTGAACAAGCCTAGTGGTGCTTTGTTGAATTGTGCATGACATGTTTGGGTTAGTGGAGTTGCATTAGGGACATACTTCGACAGGCTTGTGTGGTTTTTTAATATGTCTTGTATATTTATACGTTGGTGTAAATGTATAAATTGTTCTGCACTTTAAATACACAATATTATTTCATTCAATTTATCAATATTAAAGGTAATAATATTTAATATCTCCCTCATATCTTTAATTAATATGATCCTTCTCTATTTCTACCTTCTTCTGCTTAAATTATCTTTTAAATGGTCGATTATAGGGTCTGTTTAATCGTCTACTATATTACTCAAACTAGGGTACATTTCTGTCATTTCTTTGTTCCACTATTTCCAATAGTTTCCTAAATCTGTGTTTTATCTTCCTATTGTCTTCCTTAATCTGTTTCTTGCACTATTTTCATCACAAATATATATACTTTTTAGGATCATAACCCTTCTGGCAATTCCATTTGACTTGTTTCCTGCTCGTTGATACCTCTTGTTAAGCTTTCCTGCTCTTTCCTCACTTCTCACTTTCTCTTATACTCTCCTTCAGGTGTTCTATATCTGCCCTCTTCCTTCAGCTCAATAAATTAAACACGATATTTATCTCTCATCTATAGACTTATAATCAAAGTCATTCACAACAACTAGACTTCTGTTAAAATCAATCAATATCATTTCCATGAATTCCGTTCCCGACCACTTGACAGTGTCAGTTGCAGATCTTAATTGGATTCATAATTGTATAGCGTAATTCTAATGAAACGCAAACTTCAAATAGAACAAGAGCTGGTAGGTCCTTTTTCACACTATTGTCGTGTTGTACTGTATAACTATTACAATCTATGTTATCGGGTAAATCATCATAGAATGAGACACTCTCTGGCAACAAGCTTCCACTACTTCGGAACTTAAACTACAAGCTCCTACAATTTCTCATTCTTTTCTAAACTGTTTTGTTGCTTACTATCGCTAATCCAATAACTTTTTTTGGAAGGTTATTTTGTGGCACTTGTTGTACTGATGCGTTCTTCAGAGACAGTATTTGTGTGGCTCCACTGTTATCATAAAGAAAACGAAGAAGTACTTAAACAATGAATCTCCTCCTGCTACTGGAATTTCTATTTCGCTGAACCCTTTTGAGAGTTCTGACAAGTAGCTTTTTCTGAGGCCTCTGCCGCTGAATCTTCCTGTGGTCCACACCGCGATAAGAAGTCAATAATGTGGTTAAACTTCCCAGGAATATACTTAATTTCAAACTCATATTCAGCCAGATCAGTAAGAGTTCTTGCAATTCTTGAATTAACCCCTGCCATGTTATGCAGGTATGTCAGTGGCTGGTGATCTGACCAAATAATAAATTTCCGACACCTTAAGAAAACTCTGTCTTAATCCCCCACCTCAAAGCGGCTAATTCTTTTTCCAACGTGCTGTAATTCAATTGTGCTCCACTAAAACACATGGAAGCGTATGCTATTACCTTTGATATACCCTCCTGCTGTTGCTTCAAACAAGCACCTGCACCGGTTCCCGATGCATCTATGAACAATTCCAATGGCTGATGACTCTCATGGTCGGGAAACGATAATATTGGGGCTTCTGTTAATGCCTTCTTTAACTGTTCAAAATTTTCTTGACATTCCAATGTCCACTTTAGACTCTTTCCTGATGTTAATTGTGCAAGTGGTTTCATTAACCCAGCAGCATCTGGTATATGTCTATAATAATTAACACTTCCTAAAAAGCTTTGTAATTATTTTATTGTCTTTGGTACTGCAGCCTGTTGTATGGCAGTTACATAGTCTTTTACTGGTAACAAACCCTCCATACTAACTTCTTGTCCCAAAAACCGTATCTGTTTCCTAAAGATATTACATTTCTCAGGTTTTATTTTCAGATTGTATTCCCGTAATTTGCCTAAAACCCTTGTCAAATTATTTAAATGGTTATCGAAATCTTGTCCTAACACTAAGATATCATCAAGATACGCTATAACCTGTGTCCATTCAAATTCTTGCAACATCAAATTGACTAACCGTTGGAATGTCGCTGGGGAGTTGCTGAGGCCAAACCGCAATCTCACAAATTCCAGGTGTTTAGTTGTCGTAGAGAAAGCAGTTAAGGCCTTGATGTCTCATCTACTGGGACATTATAATATCCCTTAGTCATATCCAACAATGAAAAATACTGAGCTCCCTTCAAACTATAGATATAGTCATTTACGACGGGTAAAGGAAAACTATCCTTCACTGTCTTCTGATTTAAAGCCCTATAATCTATACACACGTATCTTGCCATTTTTCTTGATAACCAGGACAACTGGACTACTCCATTTACTTTTTGAAGCTTGAACTATATTCTGTTCTTCTAGTAATTGCAATTCTTCATCTACCATTGTTTGGATCTTGGGATTGAATCGCCTAACATTCTGTTTAATTGGGGTTTCATCAGTTAGTTTGATGATTTTGTGTGCCACTTTATCTGTATATCCCATATCGTTATCATCTTTACTGATCACATCTCCAAAGTTTTTTAAAATCCCTATAACTAACTTTTTTTGTTCCGTTGTTAAATCCGTTTGTTCCAATTGAAATCTTTCTTTCAATTGTTTTTTTTTCTAAATCTTCTTCATCGTCATTGTTTTGTCCAACTAAGTGTTCTACTTCTAATGTGATTCTCCTGTTTTCTCTCAGGACAATGAGGGACTGAGTGTTCTTGCTATATCACAGTTTTCAGCGAGGTGAAATGAATCTCTTTGTAAGTTTTCTGCAATTTAAGTAGTTCACTGTCAATAATTCTATAGGCAGCTTCTCTGGGGTGTATAGAATAATACGAGGCAGAGTTAAACCAGAATATCTAAAGTTTTAGTTGAAGGTAAAGAAAATGTAGTGGACCTCTCACAGCAAGAGCTGACGCTCATCTCTTTCTTTGGGCTGTATATTGCGCTCTTCTTTCTCACACCACATAGGGCACTCCTTCACGGGCCGAGGCTGAATGAGGAGGATTACCTCCAGGTGAATGGCACGCTTTGTACGCGTGTTAGATTTCTAACATCTCTTTTTAAGACGTCCGTAAGCGGTCTCGTCATTATGAGATCAACACACAAGAAATAGATCAAGATGTAAGATACGAGATTAAAGACTATCAGAGAAAAATTAAGAAGAGGATTTTTTTTAGTTTAGATATTTAAAGAAAATTATAAAATAAGCTTGGCTGAATGTGTCATGTATAATGCCATAAGATGGAGAATAATACATCGAGGCGAATTAAGCCATGATTCAAGTGAGCCGAAGCTATTGGGTCAAAATTTCGGAAAAGTTTAGATCAAAAACACGAGAACGACAATATCAGTGTCCACATGCTCAAACAAAACGTTTTTGAATGAAAACAATGATCGAAGCACAAGGAAGGATAGTGTGGCTAATCGCGTACTGGTTTATTATTTTTCGACTTAGACTCCAGTAGCTCGTTAAGGTTACGTTCAGTCGCGCATGAGCGGCCAGTACCGTTTTCTATTATTAATGGAATAAAGATTACTATTTAGTGGTATGATACTGGAAGAATTGAAGGAAGCCCGAAGGGCTCTATTCGAGAGTTCCGGTACCAAACAGAACAAACCAATTGTAGGTTTTGTCTATGTTTGTTTATGGTTAAAATAGGTGTATGCCGTGGGAGGAGGGTGCAGGGATGTTTGTGTTTGTCTGTCATTGATTTATTATTTATTTATTATTACATCGAAGATTCGTTTTCCGAAGGAAAACGAATCTGAGTTGAAAATCATCCATCAAACATACCATGCATTCTGAATCCAATCTCCAAATTCCTCGACTGGGGGTCCGACTCCCGAATCCGGCTTCTCCCGACTCCGACTTTCCGACTCCGGCTCCGGGGCGCGGTTTGGTTCTCCTCCGAGTCGGGTGGGCGGTTTTGTCATTGTGTAATTAAGATTTCCTGATTGATTATAAGGGTAATTATTCTTATTTCTTGATTATTTAATTTTAGTCTTGAAAAAAAATTTTAAGTTTAATTTTCAATTTGTATTATTATTATTATTTATTATTATTATTATTATTATTATTATTATTAGGATTAAATTTTTATTATTTTATGGCATTATCAATATTCCTCCTCTTTTTTTTTTTCTTAAGCCATTAATAATATAGGCTCGCACTAGCAATTCTAAAAGAAGAGGAGAAACGACAGCTAACGAACGCAATGCACAGCAAGGAGGATACAAAGAGGAGACATGCAAGAAGAAGAAAAAGAACGTCGTCAGTATAAAGAATTAAATAGTCAGTTCAAGGTCGCACGGATTACACAATGTTTGTTATTCATTTTGAACATTCTATAGAGTTGAGAAGACTTATTATCTTTAATTATTATTCAATTATTATTATCATATTATTTAATTATCTTCACTCTATTATTATTCTTTTTGAATTGCCTTCATCACATTTTCATTTTCATTTCTATTATTATTATTTTAATTCCATTTAATCTTATTTATTGATTGCCATTAGTATACTTTCACAAGGTGATTTGCTCTAAATCAAGGAATGTTCTAAATCATATATAGGTACACATAAAAATATTCTATATATATATCATTTATCTCCTTCTTCCCACCATCTCCGTCATACATTTACATTACTATTATTATCATAATATCATTATTCCATATACTAAACGAATGCGTTTTTTCACCTATTTACATATTGGTTGATTGACCCCTGGCTTACATAAAAATCATTTAACTACTATAGGAAAACTATGATAATATATATATATATTATATTTTTTATAGGTGACAGGATCAAATACTCTAAGAGTCAAAAAATGCTATGAATATAGTATAAGTATTAAAGATATAGTATATATATATATTTATTATATATATAGCCTCATTCTGACGATCGCACCGATCTCTTAAGCACAAGGAATTCACACTAGCTTTTGTTCGTCATATCTCTCTCTCTCTACTCCTCTCTCTCCCTCTACCATCTCCCTCTCTCTTTCGCTCACATAACTTCGTCTCGCTCTCTACTCTCATCGGTTCCTCTCTCTTGCTCCGTCCTGCTCGTCGCTCGTTCCCTCCATATATATACTATACGGCTCAATCTCTCTCCATCTCCCAACCTTCGGTCTCGTCCGGTGGGGTGCGTGACGTGGCTCGCTTGACTCCCTCGTTCCTCCTTCTCCCAGGCACTTTTTAATAGAACCACTACCACAACAACACACAAATCTCCCCCGCCAAATCTCTGCTCTTTGCTCCTCTTCTTCTCTCGTCTCCCTTCATCTCATCTCGCGTCTTCGTCTCATCTTCTCATTTCACGTTCTATCCCCCTCATCCTCTCTATTCTCTCTCTCTCTCTCTTCTATCTTCTCCTGCTGAATTAAATCTCTCTCCTTCCATTCATTATATTCCAAGTTAACTTATATATATATATATCATTATCATGTAATTTCTTCCTTCCTACCTTATTATTATTCATTTCATCTATACACTTGTGATTTTATAATATTAGTTATTAATTAATGTATTCTAATATATTAATTTATTGTGAAGTTGTGTATAGATTGACGTAGTCGAGGAATGATTATTGCTAATATATTGTTATATAGAAATTTAGGTGAATGTGGTACCTCGGGTATTTACGGATAGTAGAGGTTAGGTAAGGTTCAAGAATATAATCGTTAAAGGGTAGTCTTGAGTTTGCCTAAGAAGGTTGTTGATTGCTGTTATATCTCCGAGGGCGTAGCGGTCGGTCCTAGAGATATTGAAGTGGGTGTGTTGACGCAATGGTGAGATAACCTCTTTTGGTAATAGTCGCAAAAGGGTCTACTTGTCCCTTCCTCCAGGCACGCCCCGAGCTTCTCTGCGAGTAAGGGAGACAGGGCCCTACCGTCCTGCCATCTAAAAATAATACAAAGTGCTGCCATGTAATTGTTGAGCTTTTGGTGAGATGATTCAGAAGTTGAGGTTTCTAGAAAGAGTTAGTATCTCGGGGATATATTTCTGATGTGGGCGAGGTTATATGGCCGTCCGAGCAATCAGAGTCGTGTCGTGGGAGCGCACGCCAGGGGTGACGGAGAGCCGTGTTACAGAAAATGGCACGATTGGACCTTTTCCCCAAGTATCGTATATAACTAAACAATAGTTGGCTTAGTCATCACATCATATGGGTTATTGATATAGCGTCGTCGTAGAGTTCTCGAATAATGTATGGTATATAATATATTTATAAGTCCATTTATAATAGGTGGTGTCCTAGGTATTTACCTAACAGATGTAGATGAGTGATTATTATATACCACTGCATACTATATATATATTATATACTATATAGTATATAGGCTATCCAGAAAAATGTCATTAAGAGATGCATGAAACTCCGGGTTACATCATATATAATCTAGTGCTGGATAGTATATATATAATACATCATATCATTAAATATAAGAGGTACTCAATATCATATATTAAGGGTTATTTAAGCTCCTTACATATCACTACTCACATTTGTAGGGGGGTGAATGCTGTCACAAGATAATAACACTGTGAAATAACTGTCGCTAGAAGGATGAATAAAATATATACTATTGGTCATATATATAAGATATATATTATATATATATATATATATATATACCTACCCAATTATAACATTATCATTATCATATCATTATTTTTATTAATTTCTGCAATTTCACATCTCTTCTAATCCCACAAGCTTTTTAAAAACTGTTCGTATTTCTACGCTGTACCAATTTATGAGTTGATGTCAAATCTCAATTTCTTGGTTCACTAAACACAGGGATTCCATATGGAGCGCGGGATGCCTCACGCGGCGTCCTGACCACACACTCTATCTAATTGAATTAATGTGACCGGTATGGAAACTATGGAGATGACTTGAATTGAGGTATGCACCGTTAATGCATGATACAGGTATACATTGCTAACGAGAACTCGCATATTCTGTTTAAAAATCTTCTTGACTTCAGTGAGGCACGTAGTTTTTCAGAATTTTCCAGGCCACGTGGGGTAGATCTTGGAATGGCACTAAGCTTTGCGCCGCAACCAAAAACTGAAATAATTGGCGTAGAGGACAATAAATTTATACGAAACTAAATGGGAGTACTAATCTTATCCTTATGATTTGGTCTGTTATCTCTCCTGGAATACAAAGATTTGATAAAAAAAATAAAATAAAAATAAAAATTCAGTGATAATAATATTAACAAAGTAAAATAGAAATCTAAACATATATTTCATTTTATTTATTTTAATTGCAAAAACAAAAGTTTTCTAAATAAAAGGAAAAAAAAATTAAATTTAACATATCAATCCCTTTGACCTCTAAAGAAAAGATTCCTCTCATTTATACTAAAAAAAAAATTTTAAATATTTTTTTTTTTAAAACAAATTAAAACTAATACATGAAAGTAAACAAAACTTTTAAAATTTAGTCGTTACAATTTTTGTGTATCTTTTAAGTTCTCATACCTTCTTCTCTACAAAAAATTCTTTTACGCTTTTTTTATTCATTTAATCAACATCCCTGCCTAATGCTATTTTCATGAAAATCTCTGGACTCTTTATTCTATTCTTCCTCTGTTATTTCTTTGTCCCTTGTGTAGAAGTCTCTCCCGCTCCCTCTCTTTTCCTCCCCTTCCCTAACGCTCTCCCCTGACCCTTCACCTAGTGCTATGACTCCTTTGACCTCTCCTGTCCCTTCTCAGCTCCTCTCCCTCCTCATCTATGAACTGTTCATTTCCTTTTTCCATATTTCTATTGTTGCTATATTCTATTTCTATATTCCTATGTTGCTTCTTACTTTATTCTTTTTTTTTACTTATTGTGCTTATTGTATGTTTCTTAAGATCTCATAAAAAATTCTACTGACTTTTAACAATTTATATATTTTTGGAAGCTTGATTTTTCAGAAATTTGTAGGTTTCACTTTTTTACACATACCGCTAAACCTGTAAAATAGCTAAATATATTCAAACCACCAACCCCTTCCCCATCCCTACCCAAATCCCGGACTTTGTGATATTTGAATAATTAAAACAAAATTATTTGTATATTTAACAATATATTTTTATCTCATATACCTTTGTCTAATTTATTTCCCTCACTACTGATTGGCAATGAATATATGCTGAACATTACAAAGATTCTAATACTTAACAACAGTTAAAAGTAAGCTAACATTGAGCTCGGGCATGAACGGATAACCTACTTTACACACTTTTTTCCTCAACATGGTCACTAGATATTTTTTACATGTAAACATCAATAGGTAATTTAATTTAACAAAAGAATTTTATCATATACCTTGTCTAAATATCGGGGATACTTGATAATGAATATATTGCTAAGCTTAACAAGTTTTCCATCATCAATAAATCGGGCAAACATACGCATAATTCTGAATTAACGAATCATAACGTACATTCAACCTAAACACATCTTAAAACCAGGAATAAAACAGTCAACATTAACAGTAAAAGTAACTAACATTGAGCGCAGAAGTAATCCTACTTCTACTAGGGCTTTACAGGCTTTTTTCTAACATATCCTGATGTTTTACTTACAATAGTAACATTTAAAATAACACAAAATTTAATAAACATTGTGTAAGTCTCTTACTGATCAATGAATATAATGGTAACGGTAACAAAGTTTTCATATTATAAAGCAAACATAGGATCATATGAACTACGTTAATATATGTACACAACGACAATCCTAACAAATCTTATCAGATACGAATAAGATAAGACAATCAACATCTAAGAATAGTTTCAATACTTAACAACTGTAAGGTAACTAACAATTTGCATACAATACGTGACCTTTTTCACCACTTTTTCAAACATGATCGTGCTAACATATGCCATTTACTTTATTGTTCGATATTAACACTAGGTACATATTTATCATCAACTGGACCTAATTTATCTATAACTGATCAACGAATATATTGGCCAACGTAACAAAGTTTTTTGGCTTTTAACAAAGCTAAACATATCCTAAGGTCTGAAGCCAACAAAGTAATATACACACATTCTTTCTATTCCGAAAATACACCTGACATAACACTATAGCGCGGCTTAAAACACGAATTATATGTCGCCTAACATTAGCAGAAGTTGAATGGTTTAGCTATACTTAACGAACAGTGAAGTAGGTATGGCTAGGAGAAACTCATAACTGAAAGTTCCTTTCACTATCTTTTTTTCTTGTTTGTTTATAAAAACTTTTCTTTATTTTTAAGCGTTTAAACTAATTAAACAATACTTTTGTTTTAAAAAACTTTTAGTAAATTTCAATTTAATTTCTTTAAAACTTTTTAGTTTTGTTTTTTTTTTTTTTGAACATTTTAAATTTTTAACTTTATTTTCTTAAAACTTTTTAATATTTTATACTTCAAAAAAAATTTATTTCTTTTTCAATTTATTTTTATATAAGGTAAAAAAATTGTGTTTTTACATACCCTAACACGGTAAAATCACGGTGAACAGATAAACTCAATACCACGGTATTCTGTTTTACTCTGTACTGTACAACCCTTGCTACCACGTCCCAACCAGGACTGATTCTGTATTGGGTAGTACTTGATCTATTTGAGTCTAGACGTGATTTTGTACACTCCAGTTCATATATTCTCTCGAGGCTTATATTTTTGGATAAACTAAAAGCATACTAAAAATTGTTTCTTTTTATTATAAATGATATCTATTCTGCCTTTGTTTCAACCGTGGTATGATATATATCCGTTTGGTTACTGGATAAAAACAAGGAGGGTGAATAGGAGGAGTGTCTTGCTTTTATGTATGCCACCGTTTGGTTATCATTTCATAATTACCGTTTAGTATTGTATCATTAAGTATATTGATCTGTATATGTTATATAGTCTGACGTGAATGTCATATGATATTCGAGTTTTATTTAAGGTCTTATAGATAATCAAAGGTTTTCAGAGAAACCTGCATTTTATTTACATTATATTCTCCCATGCCACATCTTAGAGTAATAATAGTTCGATATAGTATCATAGGCATCCTCGACATACATTTCGTGGAGAAAACCTATAAGTAGCCTTACGTCAAGCCAATATATTCGCGGATTAGTATAAAAAAGAACATTTTTATGCTACTATACTTAACAACAGAAAAGTTACTAACATTGCAACAAAACCGTACCCTTCTTAGTTCACTTTCCTTTTCAAACATATCTCTAACATATCACTTTTATTTTTACTTCTAATTGTAAGATTAACAATTTAAACAAAGAAAGTTTATCATAACCTTTACTTAATAGATAAATACTGCAATGAAAAGTATCTAACGTACAGAGTTTTCGCATCAACTCAAAGGCTAAGGATATCATAATACGCTGAACTAAGAATATAATGTATATTAGATGTCAAAACAAAACATAGCTTATGTATCGATATTAAAATTCAGTCAACAGTTCGTACAAATGTATCCTTTGTTTACAACCTTATAGACCTTTAATAACTTATCAGGAAGATGTAAACTAGTCGTGGCAGCATGAACTAGAGGCGTTTACTTACGTTTACGCTTTTATTTTAAACATATGGTCTGATGACGTGATCAGCTTCGTTATTGACCAATTCTAAACCGATGTTAATTAGTATAATTTAACTCCTGGGAACCAACATATTTGAGGGCATGGTGTACCTGTCTTCCTTTCCGGGTTTCCTTGGTCTATGATAGGCATGGATGTAAGCTACCACATATCTGGGTGGTCCCTCCCCACTAACTTCACTTAAAAACTCCCTCTTTCTCTGTGAAAGTGGGAATAGTTACATACCCCCACGCGGGGGCATTTTCACAATAATACTCTTCTTCTCTGTTCTGAACATGATTGGATTCTATCTTGTACAATACTGACAGAGCAAACCGAAAATAACTACATGCAAAAAATCTCACACAAAAGAATGTCATGTCACATCAAGACCCTTTCTAAAGCCTATGGACTCATACTTTTCCTTAATCTTGTCACCTACTAACTATGATATACGCCAAGCAAGGGTCGCACAGCTGCTCTTCTAAACTGTCCTGATTAAAACCAGCCAATCCCCCTACCCAAGCATCTTACCTTATAAACACCCGAATAAACACGTTAAATTAAGACAAGAGTTTCCCCTGTCTCTAACACAATTTTCATTAGAGGTAGAAAAGTAAACACTCACACACATTAAGACAATATATACAACGACCCCCAGTAAACCATATTCTAACACTTCTTCTCTCACCGCCACATATCTCTGACATATCCTGTTTATTAGCTTACATTAACATACGTAACATTTAAACAACTAATTCCATACACTCACCACCACACATACCATTTAATCCCTAACGGTCTACGAATAGTATAAGCTGACGTAAACCAAGTTCGAGGTCTTACTATAAATGCAAGTGTCAATGTAGGACATAAGTGCTAGACTAGATATTAATTTATGGTTTGTTTATTCTTAATAGCTGTAACAAGACTTATATAGCAGAATGTGAGACAAGGAGACTTTCGGGTCAGTTTGTTTTACAATGAGATACCATAATCCATTCGGGTCTCGACTGAACAGTAAAAAATAGCTTGTTTTGTAACTTAAAAATATATACAATACTTTCCGTTAAACCTTAATCAGTTCTAGCTTTATAAGTATATCTAACACTTTGCATCTACATAGATATTAATGACAGCAGTGTAATGAGCTGATCGAGTTACTTGTAATGTAGTTAATCTTACGTCATACCCTCAAGTAAGAGTGTATTTTGTCACTTTTACTTTTTTGTATTTATTTTACTGTTAAGACTTTTTTAAGTATTTTTTTAAACACAATAAAAAAACAATATTTATTTTATTTATTGTCATTGGGTCCGCCTCTCATAACAACGGGTTTTGTTTTGTACAAAAAACTTTTATTGTATTTTTTTAATTTCATTTGCATTAAATTACTAAATATTGTTTTTTTATATAAAAATTACGAATTTGTTTAACTTAATTATTTCTTCTCACTCTATTATTTTCTTTAAACTTTTTGTTTTTACTAAATTAGGTTTTTCTTATTTCTTCTTTAAGATAATTGTCAAGTGTATGAGACATAAAATATAGACAAGTGGTTACAGAGAGTATAGGTATGGAGCTCGTAGAAAAGGCCAGGTAGATCGACCGGCGCAGGATGTTGACACTGGGTCACTAATGGGCTGTTCCTAATACTAAAAATACGCTCACGTAATTAAAAGTTACATAATTCGTACTAACTCTTCTCTCATACTCTTATCTATTCAAATCTACACTCCTCTAATACCTACTCCATAAAACTCTGAATAAATTTATTTGTTGAACTTGATCAGATCAATCCGCTCAACGCTGCTTCAGCAGCCTTTCTTTCTCTTAGAATATCGGCGTTCACTATGCTATATACGTTAAATTATCTATAATATTATATACTAAATATAAGATAATATAACTATATAATTAATATAATAATAATATAATATAATAAATAATAATATAAATAATAATATATAAATAATATAATATATTAATAAAATAAATATTATATTAATATAATTATATAATAAATGTATTTAATAATATAATAAATAATATAATTAATAAAATCTGCAATGAATATATATGGATTACAATATAAACAATTCCATTAGTGTAATCCGGTAGGCGTTCACTATTAGAACTCACCTGTACTAAACCCTAGTACGGCAATGATCTTATTTAGTGTATATACTATAATAATATTTGAATTTATCATATAGTTATCATCATATACATATATGCGAGTAAGCCATTTTTTTGCAATTAATTACCCATTGTCATTTTCATATTATTATTATCTATATCTCTATTATTCTTATATACTTATTTAAGTCTTTTTACTACCTTTTATAATATTATGTGCAATTCTTTCTATGGTACTTCTTTCAATTCATATTTTTATATTTTTACTTTTACATTTACGTTAACTAAAAGATATGTTCACAATTTCGAAGTCTAGGAAAGATCTAATAGATGCAAGAAGCTTGTACTGAAAAGACCAGAGTGTTTTGTCATATTAGATTATTATTTTTATCAGTGACAACTATTGTCTATACTCAAACTCAAATAATCGCATTCGCTTCTCCTGCGGTGTACTTTATTTTTTTGGTAGAATTTATAATATAACCTTGCAATCTATTTGACTAAAGTTCTCATCATGGTTATCCCACTCTGTTTCTTTAACTTTAATTATTTGCGGGCGTTATGTATAGTATTTATTGATTTATTCTTTATATTACTTTATGAACTAGGTCAATCATAGTACACTTCTGTAGTATCCTTTATTTTTTTATTATTTGTGTTGCTATTTATTTTCATATTTCTTTTTTTGCATTCCCAATCCATTTATCTCTGAGCACGCGAAGAGATGTTACAGTTATTTGATCCAAACCATTAATAAAGCTAACATACATCACCTGAGCTAATAATAAATGTACAACGGTAAACCTAACACATCTTATGTACAATAAACTGTTAACATTAACAAAGGTCCAAACCTGTTTCACTAAAGTTATCAGATTACAATTCGAGAATTTGTTCAAACTCCTTCCACTTTTCGAAACATTATGCAATACCTATGATTCTGGTCTGGTTCGTTTTCCGAAACATTATGCAATACCTTATTGATTTTTTTGTTTACAAAGTTTCCACACTTCAACAGTAAAGTAACTAACATTAACATACAAAAATCATGTTCTCTATTCGCCTCTAGCTCAGAGGCATTATCTCTAACATAAACAATGACTAATTTTTACATTAACATGGTAATAATTTAACAAAATTATCATAGACAATTGGCTAATATCTTACTGATCAACCGAAATACCTAACGCCAGTAAAAAAAAGCTTTTCACATCAATTAAAGCTAACATTGCATAACCCGAACTAAGAAAATAATGTTACAACACAAACCTAACACACTTGCATATGAATAAACTGTCAAATTAAAAGTACCCGGGCACTTAACATCAGTAAAACATAACTAACAATTGTCCCGCAAAACGTAAACTAGTCATATTTTTTTTCAAACATTTCTTAACATATTAACGTTATTTTACATTGACACAGTAATATTTACAAAAATTTTAATCAATCCTTGTCTAATTCATCATACTAACCATCGAGTATATGCAACGTAACAACGTTTTTAAATTAACATAGTCATATTTAACAAAATTGGGTATAACGAAGACCTCGTAAGATAATCACAACGAGCGGTAGAGATGCGAGCGTGTACATCGTACCAGCCCAACAGCGAAAAAATGTCTTTACTGATGGAACGCGTATGCGTAAGCAGTCCTTAAAGGTAATGAGATTCTTTCTTTCAAACCAATCAGTTCGATAATTTATTCAAACTCCGCCACTTTTTCGAAACTTATGCAATACCTATGATCCTTGTCTGGTTCGTTTTCGAAACACTACAAAATACCAATGATTCTTGTTTTGTTAACAAGTTTCACACTTAGCAGCAGTAAAGTACCTAACATAGCATACAATTGTACGCTATTCACACTTTGTCCTGCATATCTCTAACATAACAAGTTAATTATATTAAATGGTAAATATTTACAAAATAATCACAACAATGGTTAAATTACTCATACTGAATCAACGAGATACTCGTATACGTACAAAGTTCCATAATCATAAAAGCCTAACATAGATAAATGAAACTAAATCTAAATTCAAAAAAAACCTAGCACAGCTTATGCCTGAATAAGCTGTTAACATTAACAAAAGTCCCAGCCTTAACATCAATAAAGTAACTAACATGCTATGCAAAACGACCTATTCATACTTTTTTCAAGCGTATCTGCAACATATAATTGGTATTTTTACCTTAACACAGTAAAGATTAGAAAAAATGGCAGCATAACTTGTCCGTTATCATACAGACCAACGATGATTCAAGTCACATTTCAGTATCATTTAGTAAAACATAAACATAAAAACAAGTTCTTTATATACTACTGACCGACGATATGCTAACGTAACATTGTTTTCCATTAATAAAGCTAACATGACATTACACAGATCTAAAAATATAGTACAAAATGACAAACCTAAACCCTTACGCACGACCTAAACTACTAAACATTACAAAGTTCCATACTTTAACAACAGTAAAGTACCTAGAGCGAGCATACAAAACGGTAACCTATACACACAATTTTTCATGCATACATAAAGAATGTTAATTTTAACATTAACACTTTTGATTTACAATCGCATTTCGAGTATCATTTGAATAAACATAGCGCAAAAATGAGTTCTTTAATACTAACCACCAGCGAATATATGCTAGCCTAACAATGTTTTTCATATTAATAAAGCTAACAAAGCCTCATAATGACTAAGAAAATAATGTACAACGACAAACCTAACACACTTACATTTCGAATAACGTTAACGGATTACAAAGTTCACATTACATAGTAAAGTGCTAACATTGCATACACAACGTAACCTATTTACATCATACTTTTTTCCAAACATATCTCTAACACATTAACGTTATTTTACATTGACAACAGTAATATTTAACAAAAAAATTAATCATAACCATGTGTAATTATCATACAGACCCAACGAATAACTGTAAACAAACAAAGTTTTTTCCAAAAACGTAACATAAAATAAATTCTTTGAATAAAATATTCATAGTAAATTGTATAGTTTACTGATTTTACAGCAGTAAAACAGTAAAACATCCCCTCCCCACCCGTCCTCCCATGACCTTTTGATCTATTAATCTATTGAGTCATGTCACATTTCGAGCATCATTAGGAAAACATAACACAAAAATAATTTCGGTATATACTTAACATCGAATATATGCTAACGTACAACGTTTTTACATTAATAAATCTAAACATAACATAACCTGAATAAGAATATAA
>JABUQX010055112.1:5000-22322 GCA_015478945.1 Trachelipus rathkii
TTCGAAAGCTCCCACTGAAATGCCGAAAGGAAGAGCACCAAGAATCAGAAAGAAGAGAAAGATCACCAGTGGAATGCTTCTTACGAAAGCCATAATGGCGATCAGAAATAACATTAGAAGAATTAAGATGTTTCCAAATCTTTCTGTTAAGAATAGATTCGAAATCTTTTGAAAAAACAAAAGTTAAAGCGATAGGAAGATAGTTGGAGAGTTGAGAGGGTTCCCCTTTTTCGGCACAGACTGAATGAGCCCAACACGCTTCCGGCAAGAAGGGAAGGTCGAATTAGAAAGATAGAAACGGAATAGTTTACCAAGGCAGGCTACAAGCTCGGAATCATATATTTTGGATATCCAAAGGAGGAGATATATCATAGGACCGAACCCCTTTCTTAGTAGTTAAGCTCAGAGAGAGAGAGCATAAATAACATCTTTAGAAGAAATTACTATTTAGGGCATGAATGAGTTAGAGGGAGGTGAAGAGGAGGAATAGCTCCGGAATCTTATAAGGTGTCGAATTAAGAATGCAAAGATTTTGAGAGAATGAAAGATTCAGATTTAGTGGAGAGGTTAAACAACCCGGCAACTGCGCGTCGCCAGTAAGAAATAAAGAGGAGAGAGTAAGAAGCAAAAGTTAGAGCTAACAATTTTTGTAATTTCCACTTACTACGAAAAGTACTTGTATTGCATTTTTAACTGAGTAAAAAGTTTTTAGTGTCAGCGGAGAATAGATTTTGACATAGGATTCAGGGATGTAAATATGAAGTTGCGGTGGTTTCTGCAGATTGAAGACGACGTTAATTCAAAAAGGCAGCTTCCTGTGACGAAGGGCACGAGAACAATACTTTTATAAAGTCACCAAAGTTTTTTATATTTTAGTTTTGAAGGAAAAATATGGAGTGTACCATCCATGCCAAAGAGAGAATCACCTCGTTTATGCGCTCAGAACTCTTACGTTTCCTCCCACGGAAGGCTCATCCCCCATAATCAATGGGACATCAAAAGTGAATAAGACCGTAAGTCTGACCAGACACTAGCTGCAACAAAACAGCCTTGGGGTGATTTCTCCGGTAGATGATGAAGGTCTTTTCACTGCTGAAGTCGGTATTGATGAACTCATTGGCAAACGCGTTTTCAAATCCAATGAACGAATCATCGAAATTCTAACAGAAAGAGAAAGATTAGAAGTTAAGGAAAAGTCAAGAATGTTGGGTTCATACTTCAAGGCGATCAGGGATACGAGTATATAAGAGCATGCATCATCTGCTCAAGATTATTTTACGAATAGAGAAATGGTAAGGTAACAGATCACACAGTTGTTATCTTGAGAATTAGAAGGAAACCATCTGCCATTTTGTGTGATGAACATTGAAATCACCCAAAGAATGATTAGATTTCAGGGAAGATGAATGAAGAGATAATCGTCTTCTAATTTTGAAATATTTCAGTAGTGAAGCATTTAGGTAGCAGTCTAGTTGACGTAGGAGCCAGATAATAATACGAACATTACTGAACTTAGTACAGTCATTGGTAAACTCATTAGCATTGAGCCTATCACGGTAGTAATATACGGAAGATTTCCAAATCTAGAAACACGAGAACAAACAACATCGTGTTTTGCGCATATCGACAGAACAATCTCATTTTGCTGAAAATTGAGATAAAGACAGTAGTCTTAAGCAGAGTAAGAGGTTGCTGTAAGAATGCTTCAACACATTTATGAATTATTTTCGTTAAAGAATTATGATTTCAGCCGGTATGAGAGGTAGCATGTTTCAATCAAACAACACACACTCTAACACATGCACACACACGACACATTCATACTAATATTTGTTTTATTTACCACACAGGATGTACGAGCCGGAGCCGGAAGCCGGGAGCCGGAGCACGTGGAGCCGCAAGGTTTTGGGTGGAGCCGGAGCCGGAGCCGGAGGTGTAAAACTTTTTTGAGGGACTGGAGCTGAGTCGGAGGCGGAGCTTAAAATTTTTTTTGGAGTCGGATACGGAGCCGGAGTCGGAGGCGAAACTTTAGGGGGACCTGGAGCCGGAGTCCCGGAGTCGGAGCCGCAAAAAAGAGGCTGCTTCGGGCTACGGCAAATACAAAATTAAGTAATTATTAATTTTTATTACTCTACAAATTGAATAATTATATTAATTACTATAATATATCTTTATTTTTTTATTAATATATTATATATTATATATTATATTATATATATATATATTATTTATATATTATATATATAATATAATATTAAATATATACTAATATTATTATATATATAATATTAACATATATTATATATGTATTATATTATATATATATATATATATAATATATATTGATTAGCTATATTATATATATATGATCGTATATATATATAAGTATTAACTTATATATTATTATATTTAATATATATAATATTATAATATATAATATATTAGTATATTATGTTCTATTATATTGTTAATTATATTCTATATTAATTATATATTAATATTATATATTAATTATATATTAATATTTATATTATATTTATATTATATATATATAATATATATATTATATATATATATTAAGGTATTAATATATTTATATATATTATTATAATATATTATATTAATTATATATTTAATATACTATATCATATATTATATATATAATTATCTCTATATTATTTATATATTAATATATATATATTATTTATATATATTATTTAAATTATATATTATTATATATATATATATATATTAATATCTTATTATAATATAATATACTATATATATATCATATATTTATATATTTATATATCATTATATTTATTATATTTTTATGCTAGACTGGTCATCGAGTTTGGTACGTTGTATTTGATTTTCTAATGAGAAAGAAGGTAATAAAGAGAATAAAATGAGAAGAGAAAGGAACAAGTTAAGATAGTAAGGCCTTGAAATCTTCATTAGGACTTTTATCAGAATAAATTTTTAAAAGATTTTGTTTGAAAATATGAAATGATGTCCAATGTACTGAAACTATCATATAAATTCTTAAATTTTAGAATTCAGGCGAACATAATTATTATACAAACTATATTTAATATTATTAAGAAAAATATATTTAATAAAATTTTCTATTGATCAAAATATAATATTATAATAAATTATATATACAGATATTTACATTTATAACCATAAATTATAATTTAATTTTTTTATTATTTATTTAACGTGAAATCAAGAAGAGGAGCAACAAAATTTTATATCCAGTTCTTTTTATATAATAAATTATATCTTATTTTACTTAAATAGAGATCACAATGAGTGGTGAATCTGAATTCATCGTTTTGCTCATATTCCTAAAAGTATGGAAATCTAAAGTTCTTTTATTCTACATAATTATAGTAAATTAAAAAATAATTTGGACTAATAAATAACTTAGATCAAGTGATTTAATTAAATGATTTATTTTGTCATACCTTGTGGAGATCTTCGTATATACAAGTTAATGGTCAATTAAGATAGATATTTATAAATCTCCGCCAAGGCTTCTGGAGGGGTCTAGAGGTGAACCACATTATTGTCTATAATATTACCGTCTACTTCATTTACTCCTTATGAATACAATTTGTTAGGGCACGTCGCGGAAAATCCGGTTATGCAGTCACCTTTTCTTTTATTACGTATTTGTAACATCTATATCGAGAGCGGCTCCTGCAGAATCTCCGAGACTGCGGCGGCTACACCTCAAGGGTCGCTTCTCCCGTGAGAATAATAAATAGTATATCAATTAATTCATAGAACCTCCTGTAATACTTATAATACCTGATACCTCCAGGTCTACCAAGTTAATCCCCCTTATTTTTATATAATAATTGTTATCTCTCAAGTGAGCTACTACCGTGAGCTCCCAGTCCTATCCATATCTACCCTCATAATAAATAAAGTTTCACCTCCGGCTTCCGGCTATACCCGGCTTTCCCACCCAAAAACACCTTATTGTACGGTACTCCTACAGGCCTTATACCCGTCATCACCTACGGCTACCTAGGCTTTACTCGGCTATACTGAGCAGTCACCTTAGTAGTTGTGTGTAGTTGTGTGTGTGTGTTGCATTGTGTAAGTGTGTAGTTGATTGTTTTTTGATTTGGTCAAATCTCATAATTACTCACCTATATATCTTCAATTCTCTTAATCCTATCATTTCATTATAAACCGAAATTCAATTAATGATTTGTGAGCCATTTCTCTTAATGTGTGAGAGAAGTAAATTCTGTATACTATATCTGTAGTTTAATAGAACTCTACTGGTATTCTATATTATAATATAATCATATCGTTTCGGTAAATTTTAATGAGCGAAAAACTTGTTCAAGTGAATTTATAGTTTATATAGAGTTTCTGATCTCTATAGAATAGTAATGCCAATGTCAACTATATACCTGATAATATCGAATAGGATATCTCCCTGAGATATAGTTTCTCGAATATGATTTTATCTCTTGAACTCAGTATGTATTAAAATCACCTTCCGTATTATTGATAATATTAGAACAATAAGCTTGAGAGACATTAAGTGTATTATCAGAGGACAACATATCCTAAGGTTTAACGATACATATATCCTAAAGCTTAAACAGATGTCTATCCAAGATTTGATCTCTATGGAGATCTGATTATATATTCCCTATTATTTGATCTTTAAATTAATGCAACATTTAAAGCGCTACTTCTATCCCACGACTATTTGCCCTGCAGAGTGTGTTAAACTTCTCGTAACGAAACGGTGAAGTCTAAAAGTAATCATGGATTACATATTCCTTATATTTCAATCAGACTTATAATGGGAATACTTTTCTTCATTCTATATTAATAACTTTGTTTCTGTCTTCACCGTTAAGCTAAAAATCAAAATTTACATATCATTTCTAAAGTGAGCTATGGCTCGCTTTGATTAACGATTATGAGACCGTGCCCATTAAAGTTTTTCTTGCTATATCTCATGACCGATCTTTCAATCAGCACTGTGTGCGAGTATCCACATAGGCTTCTAGTGAGAACTGGAAGGATCCCTTATACTGGAAAAATATTCTGCAAAATTAGTTTCTTCAGATAGAGAAATAGGATAAACACAAATATTACTAGAGCTCTGAAATTGCATATTAGAGGTACCTTTGTGTCATTTACATACATGGGATTTAATTTACACCACTTGTGGCAAAGCCTAATATTACTTTTTGTCTCGAGAATCATCTGTTATCACTATACCCCTTATCTATTGGCCTTTTTAGCTTCCTACCTCCTTCCCTACTATCTTCTTTACTTTTTTCACACTCTTTCCACTTATCCTTTTACTCATGGGGTTTCCCTAGGTACTCCTATTTCCTCTCCCTTTTCTAATTTATATCTTGTTTCTATTATTCTTAACCCAGTTTCCTCGACAGGCACTATGCCTTCAGCTCGGCGCGGCCTAGTTATTATTCGGGTATACACTTTCTCGAGGTAGCTGTCATAGCGGTATAACTTAGGTCTATCATTACTTTTAGTATTTCACACATTGATTATGACTCTTGAGCTTCGTGTATGACGTGCTATCTTTATTCTACAGAGTTTTTCTGTGAATCACGGTACTCTACCGTAGACTGTGTTCTCTATTTGTGAGGCTGGAGGTTGATGTCTTCCTTTTTTACTTACCTTCAACTCTATCTATTTATCTATATATTGGATTTTAATAACTATAATATCTTGATCATGTTCTTGTGGCTGTTGGTCACAGGGACTTGTGAACGTTCATTAGTTAAAAGATTAAAATTCAACGCAGGAGTGAGTTTCTCTTAATACGCATATAGCAGTATATAGACATAGCAGATAGAATACATCCTACCATCTGTGACGCTCGAATATTAATCTTCAAATCAGTGTAAATATTCGCTTTAATGTATTACATACTTGAGAAGAATTCGAATATTCAAGTTATATTATCTTGAGATTTGTCAGCCATCAGCTAGTTTATATGGTTTAATTCATCGAGAAGAGTGATCTACTACTGAACAACTCTATACCATAACGCACCTTGACATCTGGATCGAGGGTTGAGGAGACTCAACGGAGCTGAGTTGATTAGTGCTGAGTATCTCGATTTTTGTAGTTGCAATTTGTCAACTACGAAGCACACGCTTTATAGTTCTCTTCTCATTCTTACAGAATGTAACTTCTGTGACTAGAGAGACTATCGAGATATGGACCTCATCGCCTTCGCTCGAATAACGTTTATCCCTTTTGCAATCACCTACTTTTACCAAGTTAGCCAGTGCGTGCACTGCTCTCTTCACACATAATACTCAATAGAGCCACACTCTTACTTATATTGCAGGGCGAGACAAATCTAGCAAAAGCCTCAATTCGTACTCGCGCACAAACTTCAATGGAATGTCTATCTACAGAATCCGAGAGCTGCGAAAGATGGGCAATCCTTTACGAGTTCAAGAGACAAGATGGGCTGAAGGTACTTGTCCTCTATGCTCTCATAAAGTCTAAAGGCTCTCTTCGCCAACTAAATAGATACTAGTAGTTTAGTATTGGATCGCACTGCTTGCACGAGTTAACTGTCATGAACTTTCTCTTTTTCTCTCCGACAAGGTTCTAGTCGGTGTATTCAAGTCCTAAACACCTTCGCACAGATCTGATTATTGAACAATACATACCACATATACTTAGTCAAAATCAAAGGAGAGATTATCTGCAGGAAATCCTAAGAAAGACTTGTGACTGAGTCTAAATTAACATTTTTATACATAGAGCTCAATCGTATTTGGGTCATCTCCTACATATACCACAAAATAAATTCTCTATGTAATAAAGAGAGGGAAAAGAATGCTTTATTACTGTAAGTAAATAGAATATCATTGTCCTTGTTTGGAGCATAACTATTGATCTTCAGAAAATTCTTCTCCGCTAGAACTACTGATTCTGTATAATCATTTTCTTAAAGCTATGGAATATATCTTTCGTTTGTGAACTACGCGCTTAAAATGATAACGTCTTAACTCTGCACATATGAAAATCTCTGGGTCCGGAGTCAGATGTTCAGCAGGCTCGTTGACTACGGCAATACTCACAGTGTTGTAGATTTTTGTGGCGCTAGAATGACATAGATCGAAAGATGAAGATCTACCATTTGTGCCAGAGTGAGATAGAAAGAAATTGGGAAGCTCATGCAGTAAACTAGATTGAAAACACAATCACAAAGAGACATTCAATATCTTTATAAATCCTTATCGCTTTAAACCTTTAGACATTCACTCTGAAATACTTCTTCTAATGAAAAAATCATAAAAGGTAGGAATTCATAAGTCGGAGTGTAGATGGAATTATTAATGATAGAGTGCGACACGGTCCAAATCTTCTCATAGTTATACCAGTAACTAGAGGAGAATCAGCACTATATTCAACATTGCTAATTTCCTCTTATCCTACATGATTTTTTGCAAAGATGCCGCTTGTGTCACCCATGTGCGGCTTTGGCAATCCTTATTCAAGTGAGATGCTTTGAGTAGCTTATCCTTGCATCAGCGTTTAAAATAATATCCTGGTAGTAAAAACGGATCTAAGTTGCACATTCTGTCTATATAGTAAGGATTTACTCTTGAGGGTAATTTATTTCTCTCATAATATGCATATTGTGCTTTTGAAATACACATTTTTTCAACTATTCGGCATACATTTATGATCGGTGCCTGTTAGCTTCATACAGAGACAGTTTTTGAGAAAGTGTTTATTGGATATCCGCAACGTGAAAACTTATATTTCAGTTATATTATTATTCACCTCTACTTATATATCCACATATGATTATATCATTTTATACTATCCTTCTGATCCTGCTATATTATCCTTCTTGATACGTATTATATATTACCGTTTATATAGTCATCTGTTTAGTCGACGTATTACCTCTTTTACAATCTTATATTATACTCATTCACCTAACTATGATATAATATGGTGTTATTCCTTACCGTACTAGTTTTATTCTTTATGATACATATTCTCTCTCACTACCTATTATTATATATATTTTATTTTATATTACTTATGAGTTATTTTATGTTGTTTATTGAGTATTACCTTTGAGTAATTGCCTTATTTTTATATTTAATAATACGGATTATTGAGCCGTATTTTAATACGATACTTCTAAATATTATTATGATTAGTATCTGCTTACTTTGTATTTCCATTACTAGTAAACAAAAATCAGTGACTTGAATATATAAATTGTATTATATATGATTACTGCTGTTCGAGAGTGAGTAGTTAGAAAATCCTCACAACGAGACATTCGTGTTTATATAACGTTTGTACGGATGTAAATCTAAAATATGAATTATCCTTAGTGTGGACTTTTTAGAACAAAAAAATAATAAATATTATAGCACTAATCAATGTAACTGTACAGGCAATTTCATCGTTCAAACGAGGGAATTATACTTAAAATGAAGTATTTAGGAAGAAGTGACTGAATTAAAAACATAATTTCTGTAATATATCATTAAAATTCTTATTTTCTTATAAAATATAAATTTTTCTAAGTTTTTTAATTCTAAAGTTAATTAAAGATAGTCTGTTGAGACAAACATTTAATTTCCATCATACCCTCAAAAATTTTGTATCAGGATTAATGATTTCATGACTGTAAATGGAGAAGGAATTTATACAAGGGTCAGGAGGCACGGAGCGAGTTCGGAGCCGAGAGCACAGTTGTAAAGAATGCGCAGCCGAGCGCCGGTATCGAAGTAGAGTCGCGACGTAGACTGTTTCAAACATGTCTGAGGAGTCCGGGAGCGATGCGGAGTCGCAGCCTGGATAAATTTACTAACATGCTATGAGCTCGAGCGCGAGAAGATCTGAGCGGGTTGAATTTGTAATAATAATGTTGGAGCCCGGCAGTTCCGGAGTCTATGGAGCCAGGAATAAAAAATTTGGTTCCAGCTACCGCAAGTCGCGGCTATGCCATACACACACTCCATACAAAATATTACTCAGATATACATTATTATGTTAAAAAATATAAAATATTACAGGTATATTAAAGTGAGACTAATAGTATCATTGCCGTAGGTATTCCACTTATTTTAAAACTGTGCAGTTTACTATGCTCGGACGTTTTTGGAATTAAAGTGCCACATTTAATAATACTATGATACTCGTGAAAAAATTATTATACCTATAGAAAGTTAGCTCATTAGTACTAACGAAATATAACAGTTAATATGTATCGTTATGTATGAGTTTTCACTAGATCTTTATTTACGGTTATGATACTACTAGACTATAAAGCTATGAGTGTAGTACGCGCTGATGGTGAGTGATGACCACACAATCCGTATGCTCACACATTATTGTCCGAGATACTCACATCACATTTATAACAAACTAAGACCGCATGCGACGCAGAAAAGATTCCGCACCGAGCATCCGCATTTTAATTTTATTTGTGGATGACTGACTTAATGGTATTTCCATATGAAACTATGAATTCTTATTGATTAATACTGTGTGTGTGTCATCTATATATTATCACGTGAGAACATTCCACGGGATTGGTTCCAAAAGTAGTAAATATCTTTAGTGAAGTCCCTGGTGGAACGACATGTCCACAGAGAGTTTGACTGATTATGCGGATTGACAGATGCGGATGCTCTGGATCTTAAATTAAAGTGATGAGGATGCGGGAATAGGACGGAGGCGATGCTCTGAATCGAGAACGAGACATTGGAAGTGAGATGCGCGAGTGCTGTGATGCTCGGACTCGGTTCGTCACCTACTATAGAAACGCTTCTGTAATTAAAGATCTCATAATAGTTGAGAAGATAAAACAAAACAATTATTAATATTTTTCTTAACAACTACAATGAATAAATACCACTCCATTACTACCCTCTCACATACATCCACTCACGTTCGTATACTCGATCCTAGTATTATTCCTTATGACTTTCTAACTCACACACTATTTTAAATCACAGTAGATATAATATATATTTCCATAATTACCTAAACCACCTATATTTCGCCTTATAACTTTGTCCCTCATCGTATGGACTTTTTTACCTATTTAATTATCCCCCAAAAGATGTTCACAACCAATTTACGAGCGGCATGAGCCTATTCAAGGGAAGGAGTGGTTTGGCAGCATCACGTGTTGGTTTGTCTAAACCACCGAGAGCAGTACTGTTCACTGCAGAACGATAATCACAAACTGCGGAGATGAGAGCACAAGAGCACGCAGGCTTTAAAGATGAGAGAGATTATGACTTCTACAACAGGCACACACAACCAGAAATGGAAACAACATTCTCCTCTGAAAGACAGAAATGTGGTCTATGAGAAAAAAGGGAGAGAGCACCGCGTGACAAGCTCAGACTGAGCCTGGATTTAAAACTAATCAACTATCCTAAAACTCGCAGATAAACTGCAACTGAGAATCAACAGAGCGACCTTGTCCTTGTCACTAACGAGGCTCAGAGATAAGAGTTGGTTGAAAGACGAGTGAGATAAAGTATGCGCGCTCACGAGCATACGCTGGTAGCAACACGCTGCGGTTACATATTTATATAATTAAGCCAGATTATCAAGAGGTACACAAACAATCTCGCCTCACCACAGATAGAGGGTCAAACTTGTGAACTGGAAGTGCTGAACAGTTAGTGAGACGACTTATTTGAGCTCTATTGCCTCGAACTACCTTATCCAATAAAGACGGGTGAAACCAGGGTCCACCTCCACCCTGATTTATAACGAGATGACATAAGTAGCTCTACTAAAAGGGCGTAGATGAAGTGAGCCTTTGTATAATAGCTTGGATGCAACCTGAGATAGAAAGGAAATAAAGTTACTCGCTCATAGCTTCTAATACATGAACTCCATAATTTATATTCTAATTGAAGTATTACTGAGCTACCTAGTCAAATCACTGTATGTGATGTGAGGTTTCCAAGAACTTTTAATATTTTGTTATTTATTGTAAGACGCTTGAAAGATGCTTTTATTATTAGTCAACAGGTAAAGAGACGAGAGAACGCTCAGTATGAAAGAGATACTGAGAAATAAAGTTATTGAAGGTTTATCTATAGTAGAGGGAGATTTTGTATAGAAGTTGGGTATTCTTTAAAGTGATATATTGAATATTCTACAAAGGAGTTGAAGACGTAACTCACACCCGTGAAATATCTTAATCTCAGATCTAGACGAAGAATATGAAAATCGTAGAATAAAGATTAATTGATACGAGTAAGTGACATATTCACTATGATAGTAAAAAGATGAGGAGCAGAATTGGAAAATGAGTTGATAGTATGGAAAGGTAGTCCGATTCATTTGGCATAACGAGTGGATTAGAGTTAATATGTGACTAGGTGATTAAGATAACATTATATGAAAAGTAAGGAATAATATAAGTAGGAGATAAAAGTATATGTTAATCCCACTGATAAGTTACTATTATATCACCCTATTGACAGAAAAATAGAATGATCTTTACCCATTACAACAATCAATGATACGAATTTATTAAGTGTTTATGATAAGAAAATAAACTGGAACATAATCGTAAAGCATTAAGTAGTAAGAGAGGTAAAACGTCCATATAGAGCGTGGAGTTGAAAGAGTAGGCATAGTAGAAATAGTGTACCACTATAACTCTCCGCAACTCAAAATATATGACAAATCGGATACACTCCATTTCATATTTCACGCACTACACGCTCATGAGTCTTCTATCAGTAGATTACATGAGAGAGCGGAGAGAACATATAAAATTAGTTTGAGTAGAACTAGTATATTATTTCGGCAAGGTAAAGAGTACTCCTCGAGCTCTCGAAAACCGATCTACTTAAGGCTGTATGAGCGGAAGAGTGTACGAGGAGAATCATATCAACATCCAGTGATTAGACTGAGAAGAACAACGGTGACATCTGATGAATTGGTGATTTTCTAAAAAAGATAAACAGTAAAGTATGTGATTAAATTATACTTATCACATTATGAATGTCATACTAAGGTGATAGACCATACAAATGTTCTCAGTGTGATCACAGTTGTCAACTTCTCGTATAATTTGTTATCACGTGCACAGGTTGGACATGTTTCCGTAGAGTCTCGTAAACAACTATGCACTCAGATCATAAAGCATTTAGATATTAGAAATCATGCTTGTACTAATTGCCCTTAGAAAGCAAGTGAACGGCTGCCATCACTGTAAAAGTCACTTCCATCAAAACTTCGGGTGGATGAGTATATGCCATGTCCGGAGGAACACGACGTTGCCATTCCATAAACGTTCTACAGATTTCATGTCGCACCATAAAACTAAAACTAACTCTCCAACCAATTTCAAAGTGAGAGCTCACCGAGGAGGTCACAATAGAGTTTGCAATAACAGTCGCGAACACATGCAGTTGGTGAAGTGTAAGTGAGTGAGAGATTGGTAGTAGGACGCGAGGAGTGCCAGGAAGGATGCCATGGAAAAATTCGTCTAGGGTTAAGTTTATGACGGCGAGGAGAGAAAGAGATGTCCTTACCTTTCAGTTGGAGAGAGAATTTAGCACAGAGAACGCATAACAGATCTGAATAACGCACACGCATGATATTTAATGGAGATGATTTTATCAGAAAAGTATAATGGATTAGAGAAGTATATTTTTTTTGGGTAATAGCAGGCCAGAAAAGATTATCAGTAGGAGGCATGCTCCTAAGGAAGGTGTTGCGCACTCTTTCCTCGTTTGATGCAAATGCCCAGCTTTTGGGCTCAACCGAAGATGTTAGCTCCTGTCCAACGAGTTTCTAGCTGGAGGATTGAAAGAAAAGATATAGAATGTTGTATGAACTTAGCTTTGAAGAGAGAAAATTTTTCCACTCTCCTCCGTCATACCACAGCTGTGATCTACATAGCCTTTAACCAGTTTCAAATAGCAGGCGAAGTGGTACAATATTCTTCTTTGAATAACGAAATTTAGTCGAAATTAAAATTTTATCAAAATTTTCATACAATATCTAGAGGCGATTAACATACGCGTCCTATTCATCATTATATCGTGATACCGCCGCAATGACAGTCCACCACGGATATTGCTGAAGCAGTCTCATGTCGCAAAAGTTTAATAGCTTCGCGTAAGGAGAGAGTACGCAAGGCTCTATCAAAACTCGAGAAACTAGTATACGAAAGAAAAACGTATTATATACTAATTTTATTAGAAGTGAAATAACAGGTTGATTTATGTTCAGCGATCATGGCATTATGACGAAATTTAAATATATTATGATACTACATAATATTATTATATATTTAGGGTATTGTATTATTAGATTATATATTATACGTATATATATATATATCTATATACTCTAGTATATTATATTATATATATCGTATAACTTAATTATATCTACTGTATTATGTAATACACTATAGGTATCGTATATAGTAGTATGTATATTTAATTATTATATAGTACTATATATATAGATAGTATATTAGATATATATAGTATATTATAATATATATACCTACTATATATTATATATATTATATATACCCTATATAGTTTGTGTATATCGTATGGATATCTATTATTAGTATATACTATATGTAGTATTACTATACGTAATATATATATTCAGCAAATCGAAATTTCTAAAATTAACAATTATTCCCATAAAAGCTAACTCACTATATATATAATGCCAAATAATATTTCCATTTTATATATGCATTTAATCAAATGTAGAAAACATCCGCACATCCTCATTCTCACTATCCGAGGATTGCGGATGCGGATGCGGGATGGTGCGCGGATGGGATGCGGATGCGGATGTGCGGTTAAGTGAGGACAGGGCAAAGCGCGGAATCGGATGCGGATGCGGATGTCATGTCCAGCACTAATTATATATAATATAGTTAGTATTCCTATATAAATACTCTTCATATATATATATTTTCCGTATTATTAATGTGTTATTGGAGTATACTGATATTATATACTATAGGTGATACTATATACTATATATATACTATATATATATATTATTATTACTATTATTTTACTGGTATATGTGTATGTGACTGGTATTTCAGTAGGTTTTATCTATTCATACTCCTATTTATGAGTATTATATATTATATTGAATATAAATATATATATATATATATATTATATATATATATATAGTATATATATATATTATATATATATATATATATATATATATATATATATATACTATAATATATTTATTATTATATATCACGATGGCCATAGGTATATACTTTGAGCTAATATAAGTGGTCTACTACTATAGGTATATATATTATATAATATTATAAAGTATATATATATATATCATATATATATATAATATATAATATATATATATATTATAATATAGTTAGTATTATATATATATATATATATATATATATTATATAATAGTTAGTGAGGACATGACATCCGCATGCCACAGTCCGCACATTCGCAATTCACGATTTTCAAATATCCAGATCCGCATCCGCATCCGCATCCTCACTTAAGGGGAGACTTTATCCTTGGACCCTCCATTTTGAAAGTCAAAATCAAAATTTTCCCACAATTTTTTTTTATTATCCAGATTATTAGAAAAATTCCTCTGGACACCCTGTAATTATTTTTTAAAATTCTAATGGTTTCATAGATAAAATGAAATTATTTTTTAAAAGACGGGTTCGTAATCGGGAAGTGCATAGGAAATTCTATCAGTCTAAAGTTTGTTAATTCCGGCTTGTTTAGGTTAAAAAAAAGTTTTGATTTCTCAAGTATAGAAAATCTAATTTTTTTTATATATACCTTTCTTAACCTCTCACCCATTCTTCGGATTTTAACTCAGTCAAATAAATGGAGCCGGGAGCCGGAGCTGAGCAGAGGCCGGAGCCGGTGCCGATGCCGGTGCCGTGCCGGTGCCGGTGCCGTGCCGGAGCCAGATCCTGGGTTTAATCTAGCAATTTTTTTCAAGATAAAATTTTTTTATGATGAAAAAATTATTGGCAGAAGACGTACTATAACAAATTTTTGTCAAGATAGTGCAGAATCCTTAGGGTCGGTCCGTGCAGCCCGATTTCCGGAGCGGAGCTCAAAAGTCCAGAGCCGGTGTCCGGAGCGTGGAGCCGGAGCGAGAGAATAGTTTTGAGAGGAGTTGTTTTCTATATAAAAATATTATTTAGTGCAAAGATAGAGTTAATATTGAGTGAAGACCCGCTGAAGACTTGAACATGTTTCCATGGGGTCGGCCTGTGTTTAATCAAATAGTGCAGAAACCTTAGTCGGTCCGAAGCAGGAGAGCCGAAGTCATAACCGAACTCCGGAAATCCGATCAACATGGAAATTTTAGGACATCTATAGTCAGGGAAGAGTAATTTTTTTTGTGGTGAAAAAGTTTTATTGTCAGAAGACGTGCGATAGCAGTTTTTGTCAAATAGTGGCAGGAAACCTTAGCCGGACCTCGGTGCTGGAGCCTGTAAGCCAGAATACGTGCAGAGCCTGGGTAGGTCCGGATCCCGGATCCGGATTCCGAATCCGGATGATTTTCTTCCGAGAAAGAAACTATTTTTTTAGGTGAAAAATTTTATTTTCAAGAAGACGTGACTGAGCAAATGTTAAAATGATATGTGGTGAGTCAAATCATGGTAGTCAGGATCCGGAGCCGAAGCTGAAATCGGAGCCAGAAGCCCGGATCTTGGTTGAATTTTTTTCGGGAAATATTTTTTGGTGAAAAATTTATTTGTCAGAAGCACGTGCCGAACATATGTTTCAAATAGTCAGCATGAAACCTTAGAATCGGACATCGCGAAACACGCGAAGCTGAAGTCGGATCCGATCCCGGATCCGGATCCTGGGGAAATCTTGAATTTTCTTCAAAGAGCAGGGTTATAAGTTTGTCCTTTACAGTGAATGGCGAGGTGCTAGAAGAAGGTTAGTATTCAAGATAACGCCATCCTGTGCTGAGGCTAATGTTCAAATAGTGTAGAAAACATTAGTCGGATCCGGAGACGGAAGTCGAAGTCGTATCCGGAGCCGTATCCGGAGCGGAATGGGTATGAATTTTTTTTCGGAAATATTATTGATTGGTAGAAAATTTATTTTGTCAGAAGACAGTTGCAAACATTTTCAAATAGTACGCACTGAAAATGCGCTTAGTCGTAACTCCGTGGAGCCGACCTGAAGTCGCGAGCCGGATTACGGATCCGAATATCCTGTTATGCTCTGGGTATCCGAATTATTCTCAGAAAATATTTTTCTAAGGTGAAAAATTTATTTCAAGGAGACCGTGCTGAACAATGTATACAATAAGTCCTAGGAAACACTAGTCTGGCATCCGGAAGTCGTATCGGAGCCGGATCCGGAGCCGGATCCTGGGGTATGAAATTTTTTTCGGAATATTTTTTATTGGTGAAAAAATTATTGTCAGAAGACGCGTGCCGAACAATTTTCAATAGTGCAGAAACCTTAGTCGAAATCGGAGCCAAGAGGTTGAAAGTCGGAGCCGGATTCGGATCCGGATCCGGATCCGGATCCTGGTATGAATTTTCTTCAGAAAATATTTTTTCTCAGGTGAAAAATTTATTTCAAGAAGAACGATCTGAGACATTGTTCAATAGGTCTAGAAACTCTAAGTCTCTCGGACCCGGAGCCGTACCTCGGAGCCGGATCCGGGAGGCCACCTGATCCTGGGTATTGAATTTTTTTCGGGAAAAATTTTTTGAGGAAAAAACATCCTCTATTGTCAGAAGGCGTGCGAACAATTTTCAAAAACTAGTGCTATCGAAACCATTAGTCGTGATTTCGAGTCCGAAGCTGTAGTTTGGTATCCCATCGGTCTGGGTATGAATTTTCTAATGGAGAAATATATTTTTGCAGTGAAAAAAGTTATATTTCAAGAAGACCGCCCTGCTGAACAATGTTCAAACCGATAGTAGCTAGGAAACATTAGTCGGCGGAGTCCGAGAGCGATATTGACCGAAGTCGTATCCGGAGCTCCATCAGTGAGCTCCGAATTTCCTTGGGGTAGTAAAATTTTTTTATTTTCGAGTAAATAATTTCTTTTAGTGGAAAAATTTTTGTCACGAAGAACGTGCTTGACACAATTTTCAAATAGTGCAGAAGCTTAGTCGGATCCTGAGCCGAACCCGAAGTCGGAGCTGGATCGCTGATCCGATCCGGATCCGGTTCGCTGGGTATGAATATTTTGTTTTTTTTTTTTTTTTTTCTGTTGTTTTTTTTTTCTTTTTTGTTTTTTTTT